>JXSR01S011947.1:215442-227101 GCA_000969725.1 Ophiothrix spiculata | reverse complement strand
CTGGTCCAAGTTATTATTATTGATTACGAGCTATGGTACATGTCCAACATGTCATGGGATCAAATCCACTTTATCCTTTGTTTTGTTGCTATACCACTAAGTTAAGTCAAAACTGGGCCTACGGGGTGAGTTGGCCCCCTAGAACACGGGGTGAGTTGGCCCTATGGCGAATTTGCTCAAGATGGTATGATAACCTACTCAGACTCTATAGCACAATAACATTTATGACGTTTAAACACGATTTTAATTCTAAACAAGTAAATAGATGCGTATAACAAGACGCAAGGAGTCTTAAATGTTACTGGTAGGTCTATATTGCATATATTGCATGCAGATAACACTGTAGGTCACAACGTATCTTTTTAAAAGATCGATATTGTATTAATTTACTATGGCATTTCATCTCAAAAGGACATTTTTTATGCAGAACAATCCCGTGCTTCACCTAAAAAAATATAATGTATGAAATGTGTCACGGTAAAATGAGTACGACTCTTTTTTTGTAAATGGGCCAACTCACCCCACTGGGTTGGTCAACTCGCCCCGCATAGCGGGGTGAGTTCTCCCTTTTGACGCCTTTTTTTTTAATTTTTTTAAATATTTAAATACGATAAGCCGCAGAGTCTTAGTATTTACATAAAACATAGCTTGGGTACATATCTATCTTGTGTTAACAGGAAAATCTTCTATCCATTAACCTCTCCAATACAGGGGCGTTCAAACAAAAGGGGGGCCAACTCACCCCACCCTCCGCTACACATAATGAAAGTATAATGCCCAAGCTTTCGGGTAAACATGCCTTGTATTTTTTTAAACATTGCTTTGACCCTGAAATTCAAGGTCAAAGGTATTAGGTAATGGAATGGTAAAAATGATCTGATTTAGTTGAAATGCACGTCAAATTCTTCCACTTACCATCAGCAACAAAAAAAGTCAATTACACGAAATTCGTATGATGTTCTGTTTTTGAGATAGCGGTCAAAATCATAAAAATTCGTTGACCTTTAGTATTGGGGTCAAATTTTCAAATTGGTCCGATTTCAATGAAAATAGTCTCAAATTAACCGGGGTACCATATTGTTTTGAAAACTATATACTTCAATACACCTACTGTGCCAAAACCTTCCAAAACAAGGGGGTCAAAGGTCAATTGCTATACAAGCCTATGGGCTTTGAACCTTGAACCCTTAATTTGCCCATTCCTGGATATCTTGGAAGTGCCAAACTATACATTTTCTGAATCAGTATATGGCAGTCCCTTTAATTTAAGCCTATTTTCATTAAAATCAGAGCAATTTGAAAATTTGACCCCAATACAAAAGGTCAATTAACGTTTTACTATTTTGACCCCCATCTCAAAAACGAAACATCATACGAACTTTGTGTAATTGACATTTTTTGCTCCTTACAACCATAGGAAGAATATGACATAAATTACAAGAATATTGGATTATTTTTACCATTTTCGTGCCTAATACCTCTGATCTTGAATTTCAGGGTCAAATTGAAGTTTGAAAAAATGTAAGGCATGTTTGTCTGAAAGATTGGACCAAGCTTCTACTTTCATTTTATGTATATCTTACCTTTTACTAATAAAATGGGAACGGATCTTTATGCTTTTACATTTCATCCTGCACTAAATTTAACGACCATATTAAGCAACTTGTAAAACACAAAATACCCCAAAGTTATCATTATGTTCAATTGATTATTTAAAAAATACAGTTATTGATGCCAATTTTGGTATGAAAAAATACACTTTAGTGGTTTATGACTAATTCATGAATATTTATGAGGTATAATTATAAGAGTTACAATCCGTTGAATACA
The DNA here is from genome assembly GCA_000969725.1 of Ophiothrix spiculata. NCBI lineage: Eukaryota > Metazoa > Echinodermata > Ophiuroidea > Amphilepidida > Ophiotrichidae > Ophiothrix > Ophiothrix spiculata. The sequence goes on along the minus strand of JXSR01S011947.1, from coordinate 225,271 downwards.
AATTGCCTGGTTTTACCTATGTTTTTGTGTGAAACAAAAACTAGGACCAGTTTATGACGTATGCCCATTGACATTATGGACACGAGATCATGTTTTAACAGCTGGCACATGTTCAATGTTAAAGTTTTTTTTAAAATAAAAGTATAGGATCTAGGCATTTTCTTGTGCCATCAATTGAACAATAAACATTTCCAATTGCATGATTTTCCACAGATTACAAAAGCGGAATACACAGTTAACAGGCCGACGAGATACGAGAACGTTTAGGGGGACTCCGACTTTTGAGACTCGTTCGGAGTAAGATGCAGGATTTGATTATGTATTCAGACGACTGAAAGGAGCTTGGTCCGATTTTTAATAATTAAGTTTTTAATGTCATATGAAAGATGGCCACTCAAAAGATTTAAGTTTCAAATTTCAGCTCAATCGGTCTGACCGTTTTGATTTTATGGGCAATTTTGTATTTCAGAACCGTCAATACGTTACTGTGCAAAATTAATTATGGTTACCATAATTAGACACATTTTCATATATATCTTCAAAACGAAATGTAATATTCAGCCGTGAAATTTCACATGGATTATGAGAAAAATATGAGCAACATTTTGGTACCAAAATCTCAAAAAGTTTGGGGGAAAAAAGAGGCAATCGGACCATGCTCCTTTAATAGATAAGGCAAATATCGACGTTTTGTAAAAAGACAACCTCTTTTTATGATAAGATATCCTTTGCTATAACATTTGTGTGTAAATGTAAAAGAATGAAGCCTGCTCTTCGATATATAAAATACAACTCTGAAATCCCACTCTCAATCACACGCGTCACTACAACGGTACTCTTATTTCTAAATAGTAGTGCTGTGTGTGACGTTTAGCGACGCACACGCTGATGGCTCATTCCAGTGGAAACTGAACCTTTTTTTTATTTCAAGTAAAAATCAGCTTTTTTATTCGACCACATAAGCATGTTTTTCAGTCATACATTTGTTACTTGGTACGTAAGAAGTATTTTCCAATCAGAAATTGTGAAGTTTGTCTATCCGTGCATGAATGAGCACATGTTTTGTTTCAAAAATGTCACAAACGTTACCAAAAAGTTACATACACCAAAATGTCACAAACGTTACCAAACGTTACAACACAAAACAATGCATTAAAATTATTCCTGGCAATATAATGTTCTGTAATTTTTATGAAATATTTGTAAATATGTTTCCCATAATCGGTGTAAGGCGCAATAAAAAAATCGTTGACACTTCAGAGAAATTGTACTTTGAAGTCATTCGGAGCAAAAAACCATTTCCGTGCGCGGTCACAAACGTTACCGAACGTTACATGGACTTTACTCAGGATTTTGGCAATTGATTTAATTTTCAAACATCTACATGTCTTGACCCCACCAGTGAGCACCATTATCAACAACAAACTCGTTGATTTAATGTTTTCGCTAGGTTCTGTGGCCAATTAAAAGTGAAATTTCTCGATTTTTCGGTCACAAACGTTACTTTGGAATGAGCCTATTGCTATTATACATGTAGTATAGATTTCGTTAAGCTAACAACAGAATATCTTTTTTCCTAGATTGAGGTCCATCAAAATATATTTAAGGTTAATGGGGCTTTAGGGGAGAATTAAAACACTCCAGGAATGAGACGACACGGTACTCTTTTCATATACTCGTCCCAAACTTGTCCGTATTTAGCCTTGCATCTATGCTCATCTCGGATACATCTATGAATCAAGAGAATAAGCATAAATACTAAATAAAAATACGGCAAAATGTTACTGAAACCACATGACAAACAATATGCAGTGCAGCCCATTAAATCACCCGTATAGTTCATATGCCGGGTGATTCCCCACCAGCCAGAGAGCAATAACCTGCTGCGTCTTTGTTTGCCGTCACCACTGTAGTATTTTGCTTCAAGGTACTCCGGTTTCTTCCCCCATATCAATCCTTCTCCGTTTGTGCGTCTGAAGTAATCCTTTTGGTGGTTGACAGCACGGAAGATGTAGTAGCCGGCTAATCCGAGAGCCAAAACGCCTACCGCAAGAGGCAAAGGAAGATCTACGGGTTTGTAGGCAAGGTAAAACCCCTGTTGGTAAAATGATATCAGAGTAAAATATTAGAGACTATTACAACTCATACCACTCGCATGAACTCATATGAATGATGTGAGTGAAAATTTCAATTTTTTTAAATTGCCAATAATCAATTCTAAGTACACAAAACCTGGACAAAAAATGGCGAGAACTTTTTGAAAGTGGCGTGCATACTTTCGATATTGGTGCATGGTGCACACCTTTTTGGGTTTTCCGACAACGGATTTTTGAAGCCCAAAATGTTTTCGAAAACTGATAAGCGAAAAAAGGTTTATTCTCCTTTTCTTTACGTTCTAGTATAATTTCTTGTCAGTTGTTGCAACTAAGCAACAAGCAACTACGCATCTCATTGTATAAATCTATTTCTTCTTTCACTTTTCTAGCAATGTATATAACATAATTTGCATCTATTGGTAAACCCCTACAAATTTACCGACAGCGGCGTTCGGCGACCGACAAAAGCCACTGTTTTTTTTAAATCCAAAACACATATTTTGAATCGAGTCAAAAATATCAATTCAATATCTTTTTAAGACTCGAAATTTGTTGCTCTCTGAACATGCTGAACGATTCATTTATTATAGTCTAATTCTATAGTCGATTTTAAAATGATAAATCTTGACGAAGTAACAGTATTTGTGAATAGCTGCAAATGTCATATCTTTATATTATAACACTTATACTTTACCTGAAGAGTGTACATCCATGGGAGCCAAACGCAATCACCCCATGCTAAATACCATCCGAAGTGATCATGATGTATATCAATAGTATTGAGATACCAAGCCTCATTCCAGAAGAAATCCACCACATACATGGCATGCAAGATGTTCACAAGCCACATCGAGTTGGTCACATACCCATAGGTGTTATATTGGTAGAATGCAAACGACATATTGATGATAGTCCATGCAGCAATTCCAGGCCTACCATTGAAGAATAATTTGAAGTCAAACCACTTCCCGATGCGGGGATTGAATTCAATACCCATCATAAAATCGTAGAAAATGTTTCCAGAGAATTTACAGTCTTTTGCACCAGATGGAAAATAATTGGCTTTGATGAAAGCAAATATGGCGACGATATATCCGAGAATATTGGCGACCAAAAGCATCTCACCCCAATAATCCAAGAAGGAAGAAGGAAACCAGTGAAAATATAAGCCATTGGCGAGGAACAAACCTAACATGCAAAAATACAAAGCAAGTACATGTATTACTGTTTTAGTATAATGTTAACATTGAATGAAATAGGTATAGATTATTCATCCCAGGCATTCATCATAACTGTTCTTTAACTTCAAATTTACAATATCATCATACCACAAATATAAAATACATTAAAATTAGCATAAACAAAATAATAAATTTTACAAAATAACAAAAAGCAAAATCAAAACAAGACAAGAAATGCCCAAAGCTAAGCAAAATCAAAGTATATATTTTGATGATAATTCAGTTTTGTATGTATTCTTAAAATGTTTGATGCTTTTGCAAAATTTTTGTTTAATGAATTCCACAAATTGGGTCCAGAAATTCTTATACCCTGTTCAGAGAAAGATTTTCTTATATCTTTTATGAATACTATAGTCTAGACTATAAAGGATGTCAGGATTAATCGTATCAAAAGCTTTTGATATATCTAAAAAGTGTATTCTCGTGTTTCTCTACAGCTGTAGTAACTTTGTCAAAGAGCTCAATGATGATCATATAGTACAATGATTATAACGGAATCCAAATTGCTTTTCATTTAAAATTTCGTTTTTTTATTACAATAAGCGTTCTTGATCTGGTACTCTACCAGTTGAAAGAGGTGAATCGAATAGTGACTCGTTTGACAATCATATATAGCTGATGTCGTCATTACTATACAGGACTTTTATTTTGATCTAACTTACGGTATCTATGATTTCAACAATTTCTTCAGGAACAATAGGTTTGGCATACATGCTGTTTTGAGTGGGTTGATTAAGACATTCAAAGTTGTCTTTTTAAGAATGATGATGCTAAATTAAGGTCCGATATTAACAAAGAGATGCATTAAATGCATTAGTTATAGTATCTGGGTCGGTAATACTGTTCTTTTGATCTGCTTTAAAGGTACTCTGTTAAGCTTTGTTTTTGTCTCTACCAATTACAGAATCATTTATTACATCTGATAACAGCACTAGTACAACCCAAAACCTCTAACACCAGGTTTCGCCAAATCGTTCAAATCGGACTTACTATTAGAGACCAACCAAGCTTGCAATCCATTGACTCTGTACAAGAGTTGGACTCCAGATGGTGTGATGGCACCAGGACAGATACCGCCGACATATCCAGGCAAAATATAATGCAGAACATCGGGAATATAGTAGAGTAATACCTAAAAAACAATGTTCATAAATATCTGGTTATAGATTTTATGCTAGACAAATCAAGTAAACTTACTATTTAACTTTCGTCTTCACTTTGTCAAAAACTACTGAGTGTTGTCGATGAAGACTTATCACAACTGGCTTGGTCCGCTGCTTTTCCGCGAAACTTGACAGCAGTCTCTTTCACAGGCTTAGATGTTATCAGCAACGAATAAAATACGTGATCTAGAGTGATGCTTCCTATAATAGTATACGTTACGGTTCATTGTTGTGTTCCTCTGCTTGCGTATGCAGATGGCCTCCCATGAACAAGTTTGCGATAATTGCACTCACTGGGCTTCCCATCGCTGCACCAAATCTTTGACGGTAATCATGGTAATATTGTTTCTCTAAAAGAAAAAATATGTTATGGTGAGTATGAACTCCAGCAACTCCATATTATCGTCGACACTGAGTTTAGTTCTGTTTTTCAAACTATCGTCTTCCAGCTTCTTCCTGGAGTCTGTCTTTGATTATTTCCATAGTATTGTTGATCGGTGTATGATTAAAAAGTGCAACCACATCATGGCAATTGAAAATGTCTCCTTCCTCCACATAAACGCTAGACAATTCTTCAGTAAGTTGTTTAGAATTGGTGACATAATGTTCAGATGTACTTTCAATCGGTGCTAAAATGTTCGCCAGTACCCTTGATGTTGGATACCCTATGCTCATATAGTCGACGATGGGAAGAATGTATTTTGAGTTATTTTGGTGGTGCAATATAACCGACGGGTGCTTTCTGTTGTAGGATATAGAGTCTGCAATGGCTTTAATCTATTTTGTTCTCTCCATTCACCGTTGTAGAATGTTAACCAATTTACATTTGTATATTGGAGTTGGATCTTTGGGTAGTTTTTCATGAGAAGTATAAGAGCTGTGCATAAAATACAGAAAAGTGGTCGCTTGCCAGGTATACCTGAGGGCTGAGAATTGAGTACATGCAGTAGTGATGCAGTAGCCCGTCAGAAGATCTATCAGGAAGAATGTTGATTTATATTACTCTTAAAAGATTAACACAACTTCGAGTTTAAAACAAGACGGCAGAGTAGCATTTTCACCAAAGCTAAACATGCTAAAGAAGCAACCTATGTCTGCCTCTTATCATCTAATACACATTCGCTGTGAATAATTAGAGTGCGACAATTTTTTCGAAGCTAACTCTGTACTCTAATGCGCAAATATAACATACTCTCACCTGGAATGCAACCCATGGCAATACGATTTGAAACCCCCTTGCCGTGATAGGTGGAAGCTGACTCATCAGCTTGGACAACGTGACTTCACCATTGACCAGACCAATGATTGGAGACGTCAGAGCACAGTCATAGTGTGTACAGGCAATGTGGAAATAGAAAACCATCAGAGGACACGTGGATAGAAGAGTGATTACTGCCAGAAGGCTGAACCAATCTACACTCCTGTAAACAAAATGTTAATACGGTTACCACAATAACTGAGTTTATTGGATCAAGGGGATGAAAAAAAAAATGAGTTCCAAACTCCATGTCCCGTATAATTTTGATGTGATTGACACTGCCATGTAATATGTGGATACTTTTTGACTCTGCTGGTGTTTCCCAGCTCTTCTTGATACATATTTAGCTGGTCTATGTCATGAATGTCTATTCTAATAAGTCAATGGGGCAAACTACACGAGAACTAGGAATGTACATCCATGTACATCGATGTACATTCCAGGAGTAGATATATTGTGGCAATCTACACGGGAGTGCAAATCCAGACCAGATGCAAACGCATCTCCGAGATCCGCATCTCCGTAGACCGCTTGCACGTACACGTACATTGAGTGCTGTACAGCAGATCCAGATCTGACGCCCGTGTAGCCACAGTCTACTGCAAAGCGGCTTACGGAGATGCACATTCATCTGGATTTACACTCCCGTGTAGAGCGCCCACTGTGTCTACACGATAACGCGCCAACCAGATGTGGATTCACGCCGCGTATTCAACTGCGCGTATGTGTTTGCGCCTATGCGTTATACATACGCGTACTACCAGTCGCTCGTCAACGCGCACGCACACTCAGTGTGTGAGGCGTGACGAACATATCGAGTTGAATGTACATGGATGTACATCCCAGGAATCTACATGGATGTACATTCCCAGCTCTCGTGTAGTTTGCCCCAATAGTAATGCAATTTATGTGTACAATGCCATACTTTTCTTCGCTGTCTTTTGAGACTCGTTTCTGTTCTCAACTTTTCCGGTTCCTTCCAATTTGTTCCCCGAAACCCCATTCAAGGTTCCTTGAGATGAATTTATACGTCAGTTTAGTTATTTTCGTCTCAGGGGACGCTTAGTCGCTTACCATGCTCGCCCCCATTCTCCAGCAGTCCGGCCGTCATCGAGTGTCGCACCAGCACCATTAGAATCACTTTTGCCCTGCTTTCCTCTTCTCATTTTCATTCCCAATTTCAATTTCTTTGCCATGATGTGTAAAAGTAAACTCTTCCAGTACTGAATATCAAGATTGTGTAAATGCACATGCCCAAATTCAATGATATGTATTAATTGTATGCATTGACTGTGTTCATTGAGGTCATATTTACGAGTGATATGTGAAGCAGTTATAAGACTTCTTATCTGCCTATGATAAGAAGCCGAGATTATAGAAACAATGCGTAATGGGTCTATACATGTTTGCTTATAGCTATCTCCGTTTGATTTGTTTTGTAAACTATGCAACAAAAATAAAACCACATTCTATTTATAAATCAATGGTTACACAAATATCTCAAATTTAGATATCAAATGTCAAAATACAAACTTGATTAAGGGACATATGTGATGACTCACCCCGAAAAGGGGGACTTTGCGACAGAACACTTTTCGAGAAACTGATGAAAATAGGTAGCAAAAAAAAAAAGAAAATATAAGAATTTCCAGCACATTTTCTGTTGTAAAATTTGATTGCCTTGATCAATTTCAACAAGTAAGGACAACAGATTATAAACTCATTGCTAAAACTATGGCAAATCGACTTAAACTTGTTCTTGCTGATCTTATTAATGAAGATCAAAATGGCTTTATGAAAGGTCGTAATATTGGTTGCAATATCCGTAATATCATTGATCTGATTGAATATTCAGACAGCAGAAACATACCTGGGCCAATTGTCTTGTTAGATATTGAAAAGGCCTTTGATAGCGTTGAATATGACTTTCTTTTTGAGGTTTTAAATAGATTCAATCTTGGTAATAATTTTATTCAGTGGGTTAAAACCTTTTATAATAAAAGAAAAAGTTATGTTATAAATAATGGCTTTATTAGTAGGCCTATAGACATGTCTCGTGGAATATTTCAAGACTGCCCTATTTCACCATTCTTGTTTCTTTTTGCCATTGAAATTCTTGCTATTGCTGTCCTCAGCAATAATGACATCAAAGGAATTCAAGTTGGCAACACAGAAAAAAAGATTAATTTGTTGGCTGATGACACCACTTGTTTTTTGCAAGGTGACTTGGGGTCTTTTCGAGCCCTTTTTAATACTCTTGACCAGTTTGCCTTGTTTTCAGGTTGCAAAATGAATATGTCTAAATCTGAGGCTATCCATATTGGTAGTTTGAAAAACACTGACTCCTTTCATTTTCAGGAATCAGGTCTCAAGTGGATATCCAACACTTTTAAAACTCTTGGTATTCATTTTTCTTTGAATGTTAATTCCCTTTATGAGCTTAATTTTGTCCCTAAACTTGTCCAAATTGAACAGACCCTTAATTGTTGGAAACACAGAAATTTGTCTCTTATTGGCAAGGTTACTGTTATTAAATCTTTGTTGTTGCCCCAGTTATTATATCTCTTTTCTGTCCTTTGCATTCCTTTACCCAAATCTTTTTTCAAGAAATTAAATCATCTTTTTTACAAGTTTATTTGGAATGGGGGTAATGACAGAGTTAAGCGTGATATTTTGTGTAATAACTATGATCATGGTGGGCTACGTATGTTTGACCCATTGTTGTTTTCCCATGCTCAAAAATCTATTTGGGTTAAACAGCTGCTTGACCCTAATTACTCCAGTTTTTGGAAAACATTAGAGATGTCAGTTCTTGACAATTTTCATCCTGACTGGACGATTTTGTTTAGGTCTGATCCCTCTAATTGTATTTTAAATTCACTGTCCAATTGTCAGCTTATTGAAACTATTAGGCTCTGGTATTTGTACAGGAATAAGGTTTTAGAGAATTTAGGCTGGTCCGACTTCCATCTTCAGGACCCAATTTGGTGGAATAAAAAGGTTCGCTTGAAATCAAAAAAGTTTTTCTTCTACCCTGTATGGGATGAAAAAGGAATTCATCACATTTCAGATCTTTTTCTTGGAAATAATTTAGTTAAAATTTTTGAAGATCTGGTTATTGAGTTTGACATTCCTATTAATGATAGAAGAAAATATAATTCATTGATGTATGGCATTTATTTGGATTGGTTTCAGAACCCTTAAAAGATAAATGAAAATGTCTTTGATAGAATTTCTACTTCACTTATTGTGGAGAAGAAGGTCCCAAAACATTTTTATTGTATTCTTAGAAACACTGCTTGTGTTGATATGGAAAACAAATGGTATGAAGATTTGAATGTTTTGGAAAAAGTGGACTGGAATGGCATTCACAATGCTAATTTTAATTGTTCCATCGAAACCAAATTACGTTCCTTTTATTTCAAATTTTTTCATAGAGCCATTTGCACAAATTTCTTCACAAAATAGGCCGGTCTGAATCACCAAGTTGTTGCTTCTGTAAAAAAATCCCTGAAACATTTTGTCATTTGTTATGCCAATGTGAGAAGATATCACCCTTATGGGATGAATTCATTTTTCTTATAAATAACATTTCAGGGGAATCGTTTGATTTTTCTGATTTTGATAAAATGTTTGGTGTTACCGACATCTCAGAGCATGATAAATGTGTTTCATTTCTTTTTCTGTGCTTAAAGTTCTACATACATAAATGTAAATTTCAAGAGTCAAATCCCAATTGTGTTGCCTTTTTATAAACTTAGTTAAGATAAAAAGAAATATTGAGTACAAAATTGCTGAAAGTAAAGGAAAATTGAGTAAGCACCTTAAAAAATGGACCCTTGATCTTGATGCTTCATGATTTTTCAACTTTTATTTTTTTCCTTCAATAAATTGCATCCTTCCTGTGCTGTTCCATTATTATTGCATTGAAATTTTGTAGCATGGAGGGGTGGCTCTGTGACTGTTTTTGTTGTCTTTTGTTAGTGTTGGTGTCTTGTGCCTTTTGGTTTTGTGTGGATTTTTTTGGTTTTGTTGCTTCAATAAATAGCATCCTTCCTGTGCTGTTCCATT
>JXSR01S011947.1:156744-170295 GCA_000969725.1 Ophiothrix spiculata | reverse complement strand
TATTTTAATTGTAACATTAAAAAATAATTTCCAAGTAAAGAGATTTATTCCTGATAAAATCACCATCAAACTTCCTAATCAGAATCAAATGATTGACTTTTCAATGACGTTGTTTATTGACCATCAAGCCAAACGTTTTGATGGTTTGTATGTTTTGACCAATTGAAGGATGGGCTAGCTCAAACAGACTTGCATGTACTTTGACCTGTAATATTTTACAGTACATTCATAAGGTCAAGCTTGTCTGTGTATGCAATGACAACTATGTCATTCACATATTACCATCGGCCAGGCCAACAGCATAAAGAAAACCTAAAACTGATAAGGTACCCTGTGCAATATTACCACAGCATACATTTACTGAGTCAAGCGTGTCTGTTTGAACAGTGTCAAATATGTCATTCGCATATCACTATAATTGACCTAAAAAAAATGGAAATAAAATGCACATGTATATATGTAGGTAGAGCAAATAAATTTAAAATGCTGTCGTCCTTAAAGCAATACTATAAAGTGTTACAAATGAAGCGCCCCCTGTCACCCATGATTTTTTTTAGCTTATTGGGTTTGTTTTGGGTAGATAAATAATACCCTCCAAATGATTTGGCTTAAATATGCTTACTTTTTTCTGTTTTGGCCATTTGTTGAATTAAATTCAGGATCCCGAATTTAATTCCACATGTAAAAGTATAGGAAAGCATAATGTCCTTTTTATCCACTTTTTGGTGGCAAAACAATTTGTTGACAAAATACACTTGAAAACGCTGTTAGATAATCACATTCCATCATTTTCGCTGTTTTTACTATTAACCATTTTTAAATATCCAGATATACATAGTCCATCTAGATGGACTTTGCAAGTGAACACGAACTTAGCAGCGCTTGCTTGTGAGGTCCATCTAGATGGACTAGATATACACTGTGTGCATTTAACCCGGGACTCTCACAAGTCCAGGGTTTGGGGGTGGGGTGGGGAGGATGTTCATCCATATTAGACATGCAGTTCGATTTCCAAAATGAAGGCTTGCCCTATTTCTTCTAAGTCCAGGGTTTGGGGTGGAGGATGTTCATCCATATTAGACATGCAGTCGATTTCCAAGGAAATCAAAATTCTTTAAGTTGAGGGTTTGGGGTGGGGGTGGGGGTGAGGAGGATGTTCATCCATATTAGACATGCAGTCGATTTCCAAGGAAATCAAAATGAAGACTTGCTCTATTCATCGAAGTCCAGGGTTTGTGGTGGGTGTGGGGAGGATGTTCATCCATATTAGACATGCAGTCGATTTGCAAGGAAATCAAAAAAGGAATATGCCAATTAGTCCTTTGCACAGTACAGAAATAGTGAACAATACCAGTTATTTACAATTTAACAAATTTTCTGAATTAAAAAGGCTAAGAATTGTCAGTTTTAATTAAAGGTGCAATTCATGATTCTGATGTGATGATAGCTAAATAAAAAGAAAAGTACAACACAAATGTATGCTGTAAATTTGACTTGATTCCAAGTTAAAAGCTTTTAAGCATTTCAAATATCCATTGACTAATGTGTTGTTATTATTGTCGGGGCCGCAGCAGTAATTAGAAAATGATGCTCTTTCTCACTTTTCTCAAAAATGCAAGCATATTTGCAAGAATGGTTTGGGCATTGTAATATTGTTTTACATACACCAGTCAAGAATTCTTATGTAGCTAAAGAACTTTGAGTGAAGTGACATTGAGGCTAAAAAGTGTATCATGAATCTCCCCTTTAATGTTTAGAATATTCAAAGGAAACTAAACTTTTTATGTAGGTGTGAATCTGTCATGTACAGATACACATAGCAATAAATTGAATGCTTAAACTTTTAATTGCAAGTCAAGTTCATAGTCCATGGAATGTGTGGTGATCAACTATCTCAATTTGTGGGTGGAGGAATGTTTTGATTTCTCAAACCATTATTATTTGCATTAAATTAAGGAAGTAGAGGTAAGGAAGAAGAGCATTTGCAACACTTATGTCTAGGCTAATGCCTATATTGAGGGTTTTTGGATTTCATCCTTTCCTGAGACCCCTTTTCAGAATGTTCTCAATTTGGAAACTCAATTTTAAACAAGAATGGGTAAGAAGATCATTAATGAAGCCAAACTCAGTTCTGTAGATTATGTAAAAATCAGTTTCATATAGCTCCAAATTAAATCACCATTTACTCTCACTCCCCCTTTAATAGGCCTATATTAAGCCACAAATCCATAGCAAAACCCCAAACCCTAAAATAACCCCCATACCACCCCCCCCACCCTTGACCTTTCCTCACCCACATTTTTGCCCATTCGATGATTCAGATCTGCATGATTAGACAATGACTTATACAGATTGTCCACGAATGATTTATACCCGGCGATCATATTTTTTGAAATCGGGTATAAATCATTCGTGGACAGTCTGTAATAATTTTTTAGAAAATAGTAAGGAAATTGTTTGGAAAAAATTGCCTGATCAATTTTTGGAGAATAAAAAGCCAATCACACTTGGTGTTCGCAAAATGTGTGGAAGGATATTTTAAACAACCGAGGTGTAGATGGCCCAGAATATAAATTCAGTTGTACATGGAAGCACATGCATGTCAGAGTGTCTGCAGATTTATTCTAAGTAGGTCAGTTCTCACTGGGGTTCAAGTACAGGGGAATTGACAAATAGTATCATGCATTGGATGTCCATTTTCCAATTAGTCCACTTTCATGCCAGTCATATTTAATATGCCGATTCCATGCATTTGAGTGAACTTATTTATTCGCTCTCAAAGTGACGTCATAATTGGATAATTTCCCCAGCAGCTCCCAGCAATCGGTCCACACTATTCATTTGGCTCATGCCATTAGTTTGAATTCCTCACTCACAAAACACTCCAACTTGGGCCAAAGAAGTGTGCATAGTGTGGACTGGTTGCTCCAGATACCCAGACTATTACATAATCACTTTGACAGCGAATTATTATACAAATGGTAATATAATTATACGAAACTTTTATATCCGGGGTGGGGGAGAGGGTCACTTATATTGACATAAGGTATGGGTATGTGCCATATTTAAAACCGTCTTTTCAAGACCCCAGTTTCAAAGAAAATTACTCAAAAGTGTGTTTTATTAAGTTTTCAACCTAATTTTGAGTGATTTTCAGCTCAAATAGTCATATTTTATAGGGTATAAGTAGTTCCTGAGACCTCAATTTGGGAAAAAAACAGTTCCATAGACCCTAATTTTGACCAAAAATCAGTTCTGCAATACCCTATGTTGGATATCGCAGATGTCACATTTACATTGTATACCTACCAACTTTTTTTTAGGAATTTAGAAATTTATTTCCCAGTAATTATATCTAGACCTTTTTAGATTTTAACATGACCCGTATTCCAGCTGTGTATAGAAGCAATGACATAGATAGATGCTACATGTACATTGCATTTCGTGATAAGAAATTGTTATTCAGTGTATAATTAATTTGAATCATAGCGTTGTTGGAGCCAAATTTTACCCTGAAGCTGCAAGAAAAATATTGGATAATTTCCTGCAAAATATTGATATCAAAATGTCATAAGCTGAGAGGAAGTTTGTAATCAAGAACAGGACAGTCACATCTTTCTGAACTGTCTTTGCAATTAAGTCCTAATAATTTGTATGAGAAGATGATCTTTCACTGTACCTCCGGTAGTTGAGCAACTGTCATGATAATTTAATTTTGAAAAGATGATCCTCCACTACCTCCAGTTGTAACGTTGAAAAATGCACACCGTTTTAAGGGCCTAACTGACTCCCGGCCTGATTTTTGGATTTGGGCAAGGTTTTTATTTTGCTTCAGCCATATAAATTCACCTGTTTGTTATAAATTTTTATTGTAAATTTTTCTCTCCATTTATCAGATTTTGGAGGATTATTTTAGGCCAATTTTAACCTCAGAAAGGAACAAAAAATGGCTGATTTTTTTCTTCTTTTTATGATTGAGTGAAAGGCTAGCAGTTGCTCTGTTAAAATGAAATGAGCAGAAAGGTTGCTTTCAATTTATCTTTTATTAAAATTATGCATGTATATTTCAAATGATGTTAAATTATATGCTAAAGTTTTGCATTTCGATGAGCAAGTCTTGCCAATTTTCTAATTAAATCTAAAAGATAATAACAACAACAACAATAATAATTTTTAATATTAATAAAACCTAATGTAGTTTATTCTGCATTTAATAAATTAGTTTTTTACAATAACTTAACCTGACTCTTCAGTTATTCTTTTTACCTTAAAAAGTGTCTTTTTTTAAAGTGATAATTTGGTGCAGATCTTAAGGATTGTATATTCTGCCTAAATTTCAGAATTCATTATTAAATATATTGGACTTTATACCTTTAGTGTGGTTTTCCATATTTTCAAGAAATTTGGGCCGTTTTCTTTTGAATTTGAGTTCAAATTTTCAAGAACTTTGTGAATTCCTTTACTTCAATGTAGGGCCTACTTCATTCTGCCACACCCACATTTAATAAAGTATTATGTCCAGAATTAAATCACCATTTTGCATTCAAGACAGTTATAAAGCAATATATATTTTATCCTCGGCATTGAATTTCCACTTGCAATTAAACTGTCAAATGACATATAAACAGATCAATCAATCATATGTATCTAATACTATTGTCAATTGTAGAATTAATCAATATTGTTTGAAAAAAAATGCATTTAAATGTTAAATCATGAATATGGAATTGTAAATAGATGCAATCCATTCAGCGCAGATTTATGTATCAGTTTATAACATCTGTTTCATGGAATAGGTACTGCTGAATATTTTTTTTATTGGTGGTTATTTTTCAATGACATGTCTGAAATAGATAGGAGTCCAGTGACAACCAATCAATGTCATTTTGCTTGTAATTGCAAATCAATTCTTCTGTTTAATTTAGAAATAAAATATAGAATATTTGGACAAATATTATTGCATGCAGCTATAAAAGTAGTAATTGTACAATTTGGCCAAATGAAAATATTTTTGTTTCTGTTAACCTTGATGTCATAAAATAGCTCAGACTGACCCCCTTCCCCCCAAAAAATAACTTATTTGGCAATATTTAAAATGGTCATTCCTTTAACATTTTTGCCCAGAAATTTTGTACCAAAGGCCACTTAAAATTGATTTTTTTGGTTTTCAACCCTCGCTCAATTTGTATGATTTGTCAGTTTTTGTAAATAGATTTTTCAAAATATTTTGGACTTTGGAATACTTTATTTGGTGAACTAGGGCAAACTTGAGTACATTTCAGTTTGTCAGTAGCTTTGCTGGGATTTAATTTTACTAATTTAGAACATTTTACATTATTTTAAATGTTGAATAAAATTTTACGAGGGATTTAATTTTGCAAATCCGAAGTCTAGCAAAAAGAGCGAAATCAAATCCCTAGTGAAAATTAGTTACTTTACTTTTAGGAAAAACTGATATAATTTAATAAGTTATTAGAAAACACAGTAACTTCTGTAGCTTTTCGTAGTACTTGGGAGTTTAAACCAATCTCACACACAAAAAAAAAACGAACCAAAAAACAACAACACACAATTAGGCCTAGTGTTATTTAACAATTATTGCATAAGGTGGATGGTCTATCTCTGACATTAACAAAGTTGCTTCCATCAATAGCCCAGTGGGCACAAATTGAAATTTTAATGTTGAAACATTGTTGAATCAACTTTGAAGTTTCAACTCAAACATTTTCAACGTCTTTTTAACATACGGTTGTTTTTACGTTGAAATTTCAGTCAAATAATTTGTTAATTTCTCTTTTCTAGATGGATGAAGTTTCACTTGGTAATTGAAATCATTAACAAAAAAAATAATTAATTTATAGATTGAAATATTTTTTCGCTTTACAACGTGGATGTTAAAATGTCAATGTTGAATCAACGTTGAATCAATGAACGTGCCCACTAGGAAGGACCCTTGATATAAATTTCAAATACCAATGCTACAGATACAAAGGTGTAATCCTAGTTAGGCCAAGAAAATAAAATTGTTTGTTTGCCCATCATGAAAAAAATCAGTAGGGTCGGTAGGTCGATTTTGTTGTTGTTGTTATAATGTATAAAACGGAGTTGTAAGTCCCATGACGCAAATTCAACACATGCAACACGTCAAGACTTTCTGTTTTGTTTACATCCTACCACGGGCCGTTTGGCGCAACGGCGACATGCACCGAAACACATTCTAATGCCTTGTTATTATGAAGATCAAACAGTGTCAAAAACGTGCCACTTAATCAATGGATGATACCAAACTCCACACGATTTTGTTGCCTTCATGGGCTACATACAAACAGTGTACGTCGCCATATTGGAAACCAGGCTGCCAATTTTAACTGACTACAGCTCGTCACCAATTAATACCCAAGAGCGCACACCACTAAATAACTTCCCCATTGAGTGTTGTGCGGCCCAACCCGGATCTTTTCCGCGTTTGTACAATCAATCCACGATATAAAACGATTTTTAAAACATTTTTGCAGGTAAAATTGATGTGTTTGGGTTTCAAAAAACTAAAAATTGTATTAGATAAGTATAATTTCCTTGTAATATATTTTTTTTCTGCAAAAATACACATTTTTTAAAAAAATATGTTTATGAATGAAAAAAAAAAAAAGCGACTCACGATTTTCATGATTTTTCGGTCGGTCGCGATAGGGCAAAAAAACAAGTTCTTTTTCTTGGCCTTATTGATGTACTTTTCTGTTTTGATTTCACAGTTAATTAATTGATCTCTGTAATTATGGTCACTGACTTTTTAGCATCGTTACGTCAATCATACATTATGTCATAATGGCATTGAATCATTTTGTCATTTAAGTTATATTGAATGAATGGACAAGGACAAGGTACTTCAATGACCCATGGTTTGTTCATATTCAGCAAAAAATGTCATTTGTATCATTTTCTTAAAACACAGCCATTGTTGATGTTACACAAAGTATGTGGTTCGTTTATTAGCTTATCACTATGATTCTAAGAAAAATTCACCCGATAAATACCCCCTTTTGTTTTTGTTTTTTTGAGTGAGAGGGATAACCATCAAGTTCAGTATTCTTAAGCCAACGATTGCTCACTCTGAACAGGTGAGATCAGACTGGGCCGTCTAGAACTAGTCAGTGGAAATATGATGTGACTAGGCCTGGGACTTTCCGGGTTATTTTGTACCTGGGTACTCAATTTTCAATGGGCGGAAAACCCGGGTACAAATTTTTCATAACCAATTACCCGAATTGGAGTATAAAAATCCACTATGCAGTGATTATCTGAATGAAAAAAATGTTCTTCATTTGCTTAAAACAAACCATAAAACAGTTGTACATAGAGGTAAAATTTCAAAAGTTTTGATGTTATCGGAAGATGACACATATTTTATGATGATAATTACATAATTGTTATTTGTACTGACCAGTATTTTGTTTACATCCTTACGTTCCATTAACCCATTGATCTATATAGTGTTGGGTACCTGAGTAAGCTGGACTCGGGTGGGTACCTGGGTATCCGGGTTTTAGTCCCAGGCTTAGATGTGATATGATGGATTTGTATTGTGGATAGCATCACCGAAAAAGCAAAAGTCCTATTGATCAAACTAGATGTGATATGGTGGATTTGTATTAATATTGTGGAAAGCATCACCGATAAAGCAAAAGTCCTAGAAACATTAGAAAGGCTTCTTCTACTGCTATGCCATATAATTTATCTTTTATGCACCCATCAATAATCATTCTGATCCCCCTGTGATTTCATTTCAGATTGCTAGGTAAATACACACATCCTCTACGTGATGTAGTGAGTGCTAAGAACCACAGCTCCAAGCCTTCAGGGAAACTCCAGGATGGCTCAGGATCCTCTACAACGGTATGTTTATAAAAATAGTATAGCTATAGTCTCTGCCAAAATTCCTCTGACAAAATCAGTCACATGAGCACCAATTGCAGGGTACCGATCGCATTTGTAAACAATTGGCCCTGTACTCTGGATGCTTTTTTACATCGTCTGAAGAATTGTGACATTGATTTTACCTTGTCTTGCATGAAAGGTTTGACCACTGCTTCTCAACTGGCATTGCATTTTAAAGCCAAATTTGGGGTTTTGACTGAGTACTGACTTAGTACTGTGAATCTCTCAAACAAACAAAGAAATACTTTGGAAATACTCTCTGAAAGGGGTGCATTTGGCACTTCTACCATACCATTTATCATTTGGTGCTTAGTAAAAACTAGTTGAGAATCCCTGGGTTGGATTGTTTCATATTCACACTCCCTGTGTGTGAGATTAAGGTAATGTCTTCCATATGGGGTGTATGGATTTTAACTGGAATAGCCCATTGCATAGCTTCTCCCTTATCGTCTGTTGTCAAAAAGTCAGAACAATCCAAGCCCAGAAACAACCACTGTTTTAATTTACCTGTTATTTAGATGGTAGGGACTTGGGATACAGAGTAATGGTGGATACAGAGTCTGACGATATCCATCGATCAATGCCCATCGACGTGCAGTCTTTACACGTGCAATGCATAATAATCAGCGCGTGTTAAAGACTGCGCGTTGATGGACGTCGTATGATGCATAGCGACAGACTCTGAAAACATTAGAACATGAATAATAATGATACACAATAATTTCTAATTAATCCATTTTCAGAATGGAGAAAGAAATACGAATTGTTCGCTTGAACATAAAAATTATTTTTTTTACAACGCAAAAGATAGATAAGGGACTTGAAACCCGGCCCACCCTCCCATGTAAACTAAAGAGTTTTGATAACTGCAGTACTAGACCCAGAGCAATTTTCCTGTTTCAGAATTGTTTTGAATCTTAGCTTGATTGAGTTGTTTGTGTTTTATTTGCCTTTTAGCTGATGCAGAGTGCAATACCCTCATTACACAGTATTAAAACAACTAAAAACATAATCAATTTCCCCCTTTTATCAAAATCAATCCATCGCTTTACTTGGAATCATTTGAGTTTCATTGAACCCTAATTAGGATGTCATAATGCAAATAAATGATGTCATCAAGAGGAATTGATGTAATAGATATGAAATGCTTGGTGATCGCAAAGGTCAAGCCACTTTTGGATCCGTTTGACAATTAATTTATCAAATGGGTCCAAAAGCTGCTTGACTATTTTTCACAAATTTGATTTAGGAATTCCATGGGAATTCTGAGTTTTACTTACCTACTTGGAGTCAACTTTTATCAAAATGTCCCCAACACCAAGTGCTGTGCTGGAACTGATTGAATGGTGAGAAATATCATCATAATCAAAGAAGGTGATGGGTGTGTTGACAGATAGTCTTACGGTTTTAGTCCAGAGAGTCATTGAATTGAACCTGCTGAAGAGTGTGGGTAGTGACCAGAACAAGATGTTAACTCTCATGTCCTCCTCCCAACCAAAATGTCAAATCAGATTTCGGTTAGGTACGGACGCGCGGCCGGAGTTTTTCGACTACCACCCGTTTTGTAAACCTGAGGAAGCGAAAAAATGCTACCCATATGTAAACCAATTTGACCGAAACAACTGTTATTTAGACCGTTCAATACATTTTTACAATGTGCATTGCACTTTAAAAGCCCAATTTTGCAACCGATAGGTAAACCAAAGGAAAAAGTGGTCAAAAGCTGGTCATTTTTGAAAAATGCAACCGTTGTGTAAACCATTTTTCAAATTTTTGAGGGGCCTTTGGTAAACCTTGGAGATCAAAAATGCAACCGTTCTTGGCCACGCGTCCATACACCCACCTTTTCACTAAGTACCCCCGGGGGATATCAACATTCTTCTATTCTGGGAAGGTAACAGGTCTTTACTAGCGTAATTTCATGAACAAATTCTCTGTATGGAGAAAAATGAACTATTTGCAAAAGAATTGTGCTTGTGTCCCAGGATAACAAGCACTATGGAAATTCATGATGATAAGAATTAACGCATCACCTATCTTTTTACTATTAGAGAGATGCATATATTGCTTGCTTATTTTATTCCCAACTCAAGTTACTCAAAACAACAACCAACAAGAGTTTAGGTGTTGTTGAAACTCATATGTAACAATGTTTATTTTTTCCCCTTAAATTTGTAAGTAAATAATAAGTAATAAAATTGTGATTAATTTTGATGTATTTTGTTGTTTATTTTTGGCAGGGAGAAGTGACTCTACAGATCATTTACAAGCCACCACCTGGTGCTGAGGGAGGTGCAAACAAACGTAAGCAAAGACTCTTATTTTGATTACGAGCAGGTCTGTAGTTGGTGGATTTTATTCTCAAACACAAAATTGAGCTTTACGTGCTCAACACGACCTTGAAAATGTATGCTCATGTCAAAGACCATTTTGTATGTACGCTTTAGGCACGTGATCAAGAATTAAATCCACAAACTATAAGGTACAATGCATGTTTGAATTTACGATTTTACAGAGTTAAGATTTTACAGAGCCCTGTGAAATCTTGAAAATTATACATGTCTACTTATTTGGGGGTCCGCTCTCCAGTCCGATTACTCTCTAGTCCCAAGGCTCACTAGTCCGAAATGTTATTCAATGGGGAAAATATAACCTTGAAAAAGGCTCGCTAGTCCGAAAAAAACAGCTGTTTTCAAAATTCGGATTAGCGAGCCTTTTTTAAAATTCGGACTAGCGAGCTGTTGGACTGGCGAGCTGTCCCCATTATTTGTGTCAAAAACAACAACTTCCTATTTATGTGCATAAAGTTGCAGATGATTATAATAGCATAATCATGTTCTTGCTGATCAAACATAAAATCTTCCAAATTTGAAAAATCTATTTATAAAATGCTAAAAGTGAACATTTGTATATTCCTGTCTGTCAATCATATTCTCAAAATGGAGGAGTTACAGGATGTTTACTATCCTTGGATCTAAATATGCTAGCTATAGCTTACAAGAAGAGTGGAAAATTCAAAATAACCATATCCATTTGTCATATTCAGCGACTGATCTTTTGAATTGCCTTACCATTCATACCATCAGGACAAAAATAGTCTAACGGTTAACACATGTACTCGAACGACATTGCTGTTTAAATGTTTCCAAACTCCATGTGACTGCTACCATTGATTAAATGCAGAGTGATCCTCGGGGGGGCACTCACATTTTAGGATAGGGTATATATGTCCGGCGGTCATGACCCCCTTTTTTCACCTCTCCTGCCGCTCACTAGACCCCCATTTCCAATATGATTCAGTTCTTTAGATCCCCTTTTTAAGGAAAAATACAATAATTTTGTTCCAACTACTGAAAATCATCCAAAAATTGGAAACAAATTCGCTCAGAAGGCCATTTTTGCCCGAAATTTCAGTTCATTAGACCCAAAACAGGCCATTTTTGGCCGAAATTTCAGTTCATTAGACCCCCAAAAATCAGTTTTAAAGGCTCATTTTTTGAACAAAATCAGTTCACCTGACCCCAATTCCGGCGCTTCGCGCCGGACATACCTATCATTTTCAAATTCGAGTGCCCCCCCCGGGGAGTGATCCAGTGGCTTTTTAAACTGGTATTGTTACTCAGTGATGGCATATAGGGTTTGGCAAGTGAGAGGTGCTGGGTTCGAATCAAGGTGAAAGCGCATCTTTTTATCCCCCTCCCCCTCTTTCTGAGATATTGCTAAAAAATAAAAAATCCCTTATGGTCAGTTAAGATTAAAACAAATATCATCTTGGTGTTTTTTTCAAGTCCAGACCATATCCAGTTTATCAGAGTATCGCCAAGTCTGGTGTTTTACTTCATAGATTTGTAAACTCGTTTCTGCTAATACCATACACAGTGTTGGAATAGAACGTTTAAATACCATCTTTAGTAAGGCAGACTTAATGATTTGTTACAGCTGTCTCAGCCAATTTGATTAGGTTCACTGGCAATTTAATGGTCTATGAAAATGTGTAACACATCCAGTATATGTATTTTTTTAGTTTCCTTAAAAGCTACCGGCACTGCATATAGGGACAAAATACTTTGAAGATAGTGAGATTTACATGAGTAAAGTAGTTTTGTTATTGTTCTCTCTAATTTCTCATTTTATTATATAACATCAAATTTCATAGAAATGTCAAAAAGGGTCATTTCGTAAAGAAAAACATGTCATGATGTAGCTCGTGTACATTTGTTACTTTTTCTTTTGTGTTTTCCTATGTCAAAGTAAACTTTTTGATTTCAGTTGTGTTTTAATTTTCAGTTCCAGTATACAGTGTGTTTCAAAATGATTAGTACCCAACTTTATGATTTTATGCAAAATTCTAAAATGTTATCATTTCTTTATTCACTTTTCTAAAAAGACCAATTCAGTAGCTTCCATTTTAAAAAAGAATTTCATGAGCAAGTTGATCTAAATTGAAAATCACTATACAAAAACCCCAGTTATTATTATTATCATTATGAGTAGCATCTATACTACACATCCATCAGTACTGGCATCCATAGACCTTCAAAACCCTCACTCCAAATCATTGCCCCTGTCTATGACATATTCAGACTTAATTTCTGAGTCTTGCTTGTTGGATTTTTTTTGATAGAGGCGGGCTAGCGTTAAGCATTGCTTGATGCAAAAACTATGGCAAAAGTCACCAAATATGGCTACCAAGTCGTGGTGTTGAAAACCCTTCCTTGTTGCAAGTTCAAACTCACAACACAAGACACTGTTAAAGGAGGTCAGAAAGGCAGACCAATGTTTACGCTAAATACTCGAAACACATCTGTTTTGATCAAATGGGTTTCCAATAATTCCTGCTGCAAATGACCACCACAGTTGTACTCACTCTCAAATGCAACTTAGGAATTGTGTCAGCTGGCTACAATGAAAATGCAATAACTCAACTCACTTTTTGTTCACACATTCGGTGTTACATTTTGATGTTAAATGTTTCGACAAGATCAAAACATAGTGTGCTTAGGCTTAAAGCATTTGCATTGAGCATGAATTTGGTTTAAAAGTGCATTCAATAGTTCCTTGATTTTCATTGCTTGATGTGTTCGTCAAGCATAGCGCACATAGGCAACAACCTAGTGCAGTGTCATTCAATGAAATTGCTGAAACAATAATAATAAGTCTACTATTTGAATTCAAGATTAATTAATTGCTAGATTTAATACCATCTCACTGCCTGCACACTGACCCATTAGGCCAAAAAAATAAATTGTTTGTTTGCCCTCCAGAGGAAAAATTAAAATTTTGGGTCAGTTGGTCGGTTGATCTTTTTTTAACTCTTCACATATGTTTTAAAGAATAATGACATTCCATGGATTTTATCGTGAATACCAAGCAATGCAGGACTTAATCAAAGATTGTGGGTCATTATTTAGAGGAAATATGCATTTGATACTACTAAATGTGACTTTATACTGCTAAATTTTACGTTTTCCATCAAAAATATTGAGTTTTCATATTTTACATGTTTGAAGAAAAAAAAAATAAACTAAAATACCCGACCCAAATTTTTGGCATTTTAGGGTTGGTCGCAGAGGGCAAACAAGCATTTTGTTTTGGCCTTAGAGTATTGGGCATGGT
>JXSR01S011947.1:92923-110492 GCA_000969725.1 Ophiothrix spiculata | reverse complement strand
TATACAAATACCATACATTAGATATGCTACAAGGAGCAACATGTACGAGCCGACAACTGGACCCTTTTGCCGCGGCGGTACACATATATGATTTAAATTTGAAAACAGTGTCAAAATATCAATTTGTAGTATATTTTGACATGGATGTGCAAGTTTATAGCAAATGTTAATGTACATTTTGTAAACAATAGCTGAAAAAACAGATTTCAACCTACCTACCTACTTTTTCTATGTTTTGCTAACCAAATCATTATTCAGGCTTAGAGTAGAGTAGCACTTAATAGTGTACCTCTTTACAACTAGAAGTACTGCAGAAATTATGTAAACCTGCAATTGTTCCTATCAGTTGAGCTATCCAAACCAGGTACTAGAAATCTCAATGAATCTTTTCAATAAATATTTCTTTTCATTTCTAATGTGCTAAACATTCAATTGGCTTTAGATTCAGTTTTATTTTTGTGTTTAATTTTTAAATGTCATGTTTCCTGGCTGTGTTTTGCATATTTATGTCAACTGTGTGCCAATGTTAATTTTGAAATACTGTTGAATTTGGCACCCGTACCTCAATGCAGATGTGAACTAACACTCACATGTAGTCATGACTATTGACTATTAATTTTCAAAACAGTTTATGATTTTTACTTATTTTTTTTCTGACTTGCTTTTTCTCTGCTAATTCTTGGCAAACATAGCTGTTCTTGTCAGAAAATATTATGTGAATCAGCGGAGTAAACTGAAGCACGGTACTTAGTTATTTACTAATACCAAAATTTTTTTGCAGTCTTTCAATTGTTAAATTGTCTGTTAGTGATTGATTATTACTTAATATTGTTTTCTTGCCTAACCTTTACTGTAATTTGTAGTTGTAAAATTTTGTATAACCTAAAACTACTTATAGGAATCCTAAATTATTTTATACATTCAACTCGAAATAAACTTAATTTTTACCACAGAATTGAAAAAGAAAATATATATATTTTAACACCACTAATATCCCATGTTTCTATGGTGATTGCATATGATTTGAATACACAATTCTTGATATTTAAAAATGTTTGTTAGAGCAATTTTGTGACTAACACAAGTTGTTAAAAATTATTAACGTTAATCTTGAGCATTTGTTCAAATTTTTCTTGAAAATAACACTAGAAATTCATACATATTCTTCAATCTGAACACAATTATTAACATCAACAAAGCTTGAGTTTTGTTTGCATTTAATTTTGGGAGACATCACTATTTTGTTTTTTGTCTGATCATGGGCAAAAATTTTAGAATATATCAGGGAAAGATGTATTTACCACGTAACTTATCCAACATTTATGATAAAGCAAAGGGTAAAAACAGTTACTGTTTACTTTCATGTATGATTGCAATATATATTCTATTTAACTTTGCTAACTGCTCAAATCTAAAATGGCCGTTTACTTTAACCTATTTGCACTTTTGTTGCATTTTGGAAATCTAGATTTTCAGACACATAATATATTGTTATGTTAGACTTTTCAGATGTCTAATATAATCAGGCATGATTATCTTCAGGTTTTTGCCTGCATTCTGGCAAAAATGCTTGGATCTTCAATGTACAAAAGTATTGGAAAATTCACATTTTCAGGCAAATTCAGGCAAAATTACAAAAAGCCATAACAATCCCTGTATAATGCACTTATTCAGGAATGACTTGTATATATTTCTTATTTCAATGAATCAATCCCAGATGTTTTCAATTGAATTCATGAGACTACATACATGTGAAAATGTTGTTTAAATTGTTTTTTTATATGTTTTCCTTAATTAATGATTAATTGAATAATTGGGATGAGGGAGAGCCTGATGCCACAAGTGCTATTTTTGGCAAATGAGCTTAATTGGTATCCAATCTAATACATGAATATTTTTGATATTTTATTAATTCAAATTATGCCATATTGTCATACTTTCAAAAGGGGCATTTATTATTTCAAGCAAACTTTCAACATCAAAACTGAAAAAAAGGTTACTTTGTAAGTGATATATTTCACCCTACACCCTAACTTTGCGCTGTTCGCGATTAAATGATAATGCGTGTAAAAATAAATGAACAGCAAGATTTGATATGTGAAAACCGTGCAGGCTAAAATATTCACATGAGTGCAAAAATATTCACGTTTACAGTGTGTTAAGCTTAAAAGTTAGAGTACAATTTATGAATATATTAATGGTAACCCTGAAGCACACTTAAACTCTTCCCCAAGGTTCGAACTCAGGACCTCCCGCCCCATTGCAAACCCCGTAATGATTGAGCTAACATCACAACTGATGAATAATTATTAATACAAATTTCAACAACTCGCTGTACTCACTGTATCTCTTTATATAGGAGCGTACAGTTGTTGATTTGTGATGAATCCACAGTTGATATTCAAATTAGCGCATTACGCACTGCACAGCGTTTACAGAAGTGCGTTTACGCAGTACACAAAAGTCGGCGCACTAATCATCGCGCGTCGGGCCGCTATAGTACGTGCAAAAGTCCGGTGTTTTGATAAAATTGATAACGTCATAGCAGCAAACATTCACAAATTAGCACTTTGCTTCAGATAAGCTGAATATTTTTAAAAGATGAGTAGGCCTAGCTGTTAAATTAAAAAAACATTTAGAATTTAATTCATACGTTTTCAGGATGATTTTCATTGTTGAAAGGTATTCAAAGCCACCCTTGTGCGATAAAAATACGCAGCAGATGCATCGTTGTTGATTCGCGATGAACAACTCTGTGGCGTGTTGGAATACCTAAATGACATATATAAATGTTGGGAAGCCAAGTATAGTACCAATGGCAGGAAATGTTGTATATGATATAGCTTAGAGGCTGCTTCAAACCTTCACCGGCGGCTGACTGCCCGGAACCAGCAGTTTTGGCAGTTGCCATATTTCAGAACAATAGCAACCGGCCAGAAACAGCCATTCTGGGCAGTCAGTGTTGGTTGTGTTTTGAAATGTCTGTAAGGTCCCATACATTACATTGTAATTGTTTTCTGTTGATAACAATAATTTATGTACACAATACAAGGTCTTTAGCTAGGATTGAAAAAGCATCGCCCAACTGCTTGTCCCTCTGAAATAAATTTTAGTAATATCTTGAACAGATATATTTTCCAATGACTATTAATCCCATTACATTGGTCACCTTGGGAGCAATCTGTCCACCCAAATGCTATGTGGGTATTAGTAGAGGTATGTGGCCACAATTTCTGATCCAGACAACTTAATAACAGATTATTGCCTCTGAAAAGTGGTCTACAGTGCTAAATTGATCCTGGAAGTATTGCCCAAGATCAAATTTGAGGTCAATTCAATTTGAGTTCCTGTCCCACTCATTCCAAAATTTTGCATGAAATCTAGGTATAAGAGCTTGGGAACTTAAGATTATGCATAAAATTGGACTCAAGTGGTGGCAGACAAAAGTGTGAATTTAGTCTTGAGTGCAGCACATCTTGTTAGGTTAGCGACCCTCCTTCCCCTCCCAAGACGAACAGATGGTGGACGAGTCACTGGCTAAGACCTTGTTAATATGTTTTCTTTCAGCGATTATAGGTGTTGTTTAATGGTGTTGTGCTACAACATGTGTGTACTCTGTGCATTCTGTATTGTATGATGTGTATAATGAATTTGCTGTTAAAAATGTTCTCTCCTGTATTGTATGCTTCCTGGTGTAAGTCTATGTACAGTATGTTGTCCCAGTGTTTAAAAGATACTGGTCCAATAAAATATGGCTTGAGAGAACATATCTGCTGCTGACTTAAAGCAATACTATAAAGTGTTCAAAATGGAGCGCCCCCTGTCACCCATGACTTTTTATTTTTTTTGGCTTACTGGGTTTGTTTTTGGTAGATAGTAATACCCTCCAAATGATTTGGCTTAAGTATGCTTACTTTTTCTTTTTATGACCATTTGTTGAATTAAATTTGGGATCTTGAATTTAATTCCACATGTATTTGTATAGGAAAGCATGCATATGCTTTTATCCATTTTTCAATGGCCAACCAATTTTTTGACAAAATACTCTTGAAAACACTTTCAGATGGGCACATTCCTTCATTTTATGCTGTGTTTACTAAACACTATTTGTGATCAAAATCTTAAAGTACTGCTTTAAGCAGTTTGCTGTGAGGCTTACTTTGAGACACTTTCACTTTGATACCTCGTTGATGGATTATTTTTATTGAAAGTTTGTATTTGGTTACAAAAATTCAATTTTTTTTCCAATTCCATTCTGAAATTATTTTATACCTGTTTATGTATCTTGTTATTATTGTGATGGTGTTGTATATTTTGTGTAAGACCGTCACAACACAAAAGTACAAATTCAGTGACACTTCGAAGTAGATTTCACAATCTTGGATCGTGCAACTTGCAAACTGCTGATTTTTTGCAAACCTACTTACCTCGAGTCATTGTATATTTTTGTTTTTGTGTAGTGAACTCTTGATTATTTTGTGTAACATGTGGAAAGGGTTTTTTACTGCATGGTGTTTGCATGATATTCCTAGAGCTTTACTTGTTACCTTATTTTACAAAATTTAATTATTTACTTGTAACGCACCGCTCTCTGTTTTCATCCCTTCATGCACAACATCCTAATTTTGTTCACACCTAAATCTGACCTGGCTTGAACTTTGAACTCTGACCTGGCTTGAACTTTGAACTCTGATCTGGCTTGACCTTTAACCTTGGCATGTGAACCACAGAGGCAGGTAAGTAACACAAGTAGCAATCTTTTCAAACCACTCACTTTAGCAGGATGAAATGTTGATTTGAAAAAAAGATTCCCTCAAAATATGTATGAGCAACATATACCTTTTTTAGTTAAAAATCAAAACAGAACCAATGTGAGGAACAATTCAGTGTCAAAATAGTAGTTATCGTTTAAAAAGATGTAAGGTTCCTCACTGAAATGATTTACCTCATAACTGTATTAAAAAAAACCAGTGTTTTTAAAAGTTTTCTTTCTTTACTGATATGATTCATATATTGGGTTGTATTCAATGTTAATTCTCCAAAATACCAAATATAGTCTTCAAAACAATCCTTTCCATCGTCATTTCTGGACATAAACAATTTGATTTTGAAAAATTCTTGCGAAAATTTTCAAAATCTCTTCCCTTTGCATTGTACAATCCTTTATTTGAAATTTCTGTACACACAATTTGATTAAAAAAACGTCTTGCGAAAATTTTCAAAATCTCTTCCCTTTGACATTGTACATGCATAGTTATTTATACACTGCCAAATTCCTGCAGTGTGCAACACTGCTGGACCCTCTTATACTGCTACGCTGGATGGACACAATAGAAGTTCTTTTATGGGTAGAATATATT
Organism: Ophiothrix spiculata; assembly: GCA_000969725.1. Classification (NCBI taxonomy): domain Eukaryota; kingdom Metazoa; phylum Echinodermata; class Ophiuroidea; order Amphilepidida; family Ophiotrichidae; genus Ophiothrix; species Ophiothrix spiculata. Next base: position 105,132 of record JXSR01S011947.1, on the reverse strand, counting down.
AATGATGCTTTGTTGGAGTACAAGGATATAGAGACTTGAAAGTGACAGTGGAGTTAATTCAATGTAATAGGGCTCGTTCTTCCGTGTAAATACCAGTGAAAAGTCACCCGAACACATTTGTTATAGACCTTTTCAAAACATGACTTTCCGAGAATTTCCGAAGCTGATTTTACACATTCCGGCAATTGCCAACAGAAAAAGTAACTCTTTAACATAACAACCAGAATGAAAAGTTCGCATTCTTGTTAACTTGTTGCGTACAAATTCGAACTTGTAATTAGGTTTAGCACTAACGAGTCACTTTTAGTGTGATGCACTCCAAGTTGACTGGCAATTGTAAGCTTAATCAGACGATTTCAAAATTGAAATTTCACTCTTTCTGTCAGTGAGCATATGGTACCCCCCACCCAAAAGTTGTTCACAAATTAGTGCCTCTAGCCATGTATGGGTCTGAATATAATTATTTGTCACTTTTATTGGATGCAAATGCGAGAGAATTTTCGGAAAATTTTGTTTACAAAAAAGTGCATTTTATGAGCTCCTACATGATTAGTTGATAAAACGGCCACGTAATCGACGTTCCGAAGACTTCCGAATGGACTTTGAAATAGTCTATAGCTAGCAGTATAAGAGGCGTGGCTACGATAAAAGTCCAAAATCAATACTTGAGTCAGGTACTAGTTTGACTTGAGTATTGCTTGGTTTGTTCAAATCTCTTGAGCGGTGTGTCTTGTGTTCTAGAGAAAGAAAAAACTCCCTTATACCCCATTCACGCAAGTTTCAAATGGGTAGTGGTATACTTCAATGCGCATTGATAGATTGGCACTCACATTTCATCTCCTTTACCTGAAGATGGTACAGTGTTGCAATATTTAGGAACTTGGCTGTGTATTTACTCGTAGGACATGCACACTCCCTATCCATACAACATTTATACGTTTAATGTGATGTCAGTTGTCACTTTCCCTTGTGACCTGTATCTATACAATGTTATCGGAAGTATTTGTTGTGGAATAAATTGTGCTGCTTATGTTGCAACTCTTGTTCAGAAAGTAATTTTGCTTTGTTGTTGATTGACATGATTTCTATTAATTAATATTTTCTTTATTGAATGAAAGCTCATATTCATGTGACTTTTTAATTCCAAAATTTACCTTACAAATGTTAAATTTTGTGTTGAGACAATATGCTTTATAATGATAACATTTCTTGAGTATATGTTAAAATGGATTACAATTTTACGAGAATCAAGAGAAAATGGTGAAAAATTGTAAGACAATTCACGATCAGATAAAAGTTAGAACATAGGATTGGCTTAGCTCATTGCCAAATAATTGTCCACATTTGTAGTAGTAATTCACATGTGGTGTATACATGGAAAAGACTGAACACAACTATGTTGTAATCTAAAATGTATAACAAAAATTTAGGTCCATTATTCGGAAGTTGAATCTATACATTTGTCTCAATCATACTTGACCCTTAATAATGCATTTGTATTACCATTTTTCAGGATATCTACCAACATTTGGGCCCTGCTTTGTTAATTTTTATGGGTCCACAAGAGAGTATTCTGATCTACCTGACCAATATGAAGACCTCAACATGGGCAAGGTAAGACGTAGCAAAAATCTCATTATACTGGCATTGATGCGATTTTTCAACCGCTCATCTCAGACCATATCAAAGCTTATGCAGGCTTTATTCCTAACAATGCCCCAGATATTGTCGAAGCCTAGCTATGTTTGCCCAGTTTGAATCCTGAAGCACTCTCCTCAGACCATGCTGTTAAAAAGAAATGATGCGATTTCTCAACCGCACATCTCAGACCTTGTCAAAGCTTATGCAGGCTTTATTCCTAACAATACCTCAGATATCGGCAAAGCCCAGCTATGTTTGCCCAGTTTGAATCCTGAAACACTTTCCTCAGATTATGCTGTTGAAAAGAAATGGATACTAGTATGTCTTTTTAGACTTGTGGCGTGTAATGTGTAAACATCTTTAGTGGAATTTTCATTGTGATTATTTATGCATATTCTTGCTGAAACAAAAATATTATTCTACATCATTTTATAGGCTGAAGGAGTGGCCTATCGTGGGCGTGTCATGATGAGCATAGAGACCAAACTAGGAGAACATCCTGAAGTTCTAGCAGAAGAAATAGCTCATCAACAAGTCCTCCGTGTCCAGAAGTTCCTCAGACGTCGCAAGTATCGCCTCTACTGCGCATTCCTTGATGCAAACCAAATCAGTGAATCAGACGATCCTGTCGAATTCGAAGTCAGCATCGGTAACTACGGTAACAAATTAGATGATGGATGTATGCCACAGCCATCCACGACGCAGCCGACCAATGCAGTGTTTGATGGGTGCGAGTATTATTTCTTGCCGTGGACGGATAACAAGCCTCTTGTTGTTGTCAACTCAGATTGGGAAGACGTCAGCTTCCGGTTAGACACACTCAACATTCTACTGAGGAAAGTGGAAAGATTGGTAAGTGTTTGTTGTCAGTGATAACCATTTGGTTCTTCTTGGCATTTGAAGCAAAAAAGATTTAATACAGTACTTTTCAGCATCATATTGTTTGGGAGTACCAAGTTGTGAATTGATTTTAGACCATCTGTCTTTGCTCTCATAACATAAGAATAATGTCAACATTTTCAAGTGGGCAGTCTTGACCTTTATGTGAAAAAAAATGTGATAAGTCTTGATAACCTGTCATTTTGCTTGAAACTTCATGTCAGAAACAGTTTGATTTGATTTTGAATTATGCAAATGAGCTGTACCTCATCAGAATTACAAGATAATCCGTTGCGAAGACTGGAAGTGAGGCACTCATAGCTGTAAAATGCAGGAGGTACAATAACTCGCCCTCCATGAGCGACAATCCAAGATGAAGGATTTACACGGTGATGAAATCAAAATGGTGGAGAATACCGGTTCCCCTATAAAAATTCCTTTGTTAAGCTTTACTTGTTCAATGTAATCAAGTGCCTCTAAATTCAGTTTCTGATTTCCTGAAACATCCTATTGAACCACTGTAACAATAATTTTCCACAGCTTTTGTGAAACATTGCAAATGCTATATTATATATAGAATTGCTTTAAATTGCCAGGTCTGAATATTTCAGAAACTGATTAAATAAATGTGTTATTTCTTCTCTCCCCCTTCAGCAAACTGCTATAGACAAAGTGAAGGTAACCATTAAGGCTGGTGCTCCCGCAGCGGAGATCGCAGCACAACTCATCGGCATGATTGATAATCTGGTGGCTGATTGTAGGTAAGGACACACAGGGGAAAGGGGGCACTCAAAGTAGACAAAGTGAAGATAACTATTAAGGTTGGGATAATGGTGCACCCGCAGCGGAGATTGCAGCACAACTCATCGGCATGATTGACAATCTGGTGGCTGATTGTAGGCAAAGGGTGATTAAAGCTCTTCCCATAACACACAACAACATTTCAGTAAATATGAGTAACTCAATGGAATGTTTACCAAGGTCACTCCACTGTATTCATTTGTGTGGTAAAGATTTTGAATTACGTACCTTTTCAAACTGTATTTTGGGAATGAAGAAAATTGTCGAAGTGGTATTTGTTTACATTGACATCAAGCTGTGATTATCCCCCGTCTGAAGATCTTTTTAATTCTCACTTCGACAATGTAATAAATTTTCTATAGCAATTTTTCCATCAGTAGTTTTATCATATAAGTCTATGGCAGTTGGTTCACTCAGTGGGTTGTTTATTAGCTGTGGAAGTAACTGTTTGAATTGAATGGTGGGAAGAACTTAAAACACCCTTTGGATTGTAGGTAAGGACACTAGGAGAAGGGGGGCACTCCAAGTAGACAAAGTGAAGATAACTATTAAGGTTGGGATAATGGTGCACCCGCAGCAGAGATCGCAGCAACTCATTGGCATGATTGACAATCTGGTGGCTGATTGTAGGTAAGGACAAACTGGGAGATGGGGTAGGATCAAGTATCAGTGTAAGCTAGCACAACTAGATGAAAGAGGTTGTTTTTACATACAATACAATTATTTTCCAAGAAATATTTTCCTTAGTAAATTTATGACAACTATAGATTCTATGTTTGTATATATAAGTCTATTTTCTCAATTCTCTTTTCAAGGGACCCCATACCCGAGCTGGACCCAACTCAAGTACGAGCCACAGAACTCGACCAGCGTAAATACGACAGACGTCAGCGAGCCATGGCACACATCGTTGAGGAAGCTACCAAACTGAGAGAGAATGCTACTGATGTGAATGAGGCACTGGAAGAAGTGCAAGGATTCTTACAAATACTGCAGGATATTGCTGTAGAGGTAAACGTTTATCTATTTATTTATTTATTAATATTATATAAATAGCCGACTAGCAGTATAGGCTGAAAGACTTTGGTTTTCCAATACAAGAAGTCTTCAAAATGTGCTCCCTGTTTCGTGGGGTTTTACTCATTAACGTGTGTTATCAAGTTGTACTTGGCCTTGTATGTGACCTATTGTATTTTACGCAGTTGGATGTCGTACTGGATCACCAAATCTAGTTCTTGTCACTGCAGAAAATTGACTTGTAAACTTGACTAGTCAACATGTTTGTTATGCTAATCCATGTTAGGTGATTTAAATTTTGAATTAAGCGTACACACTGGCGAAGCTTAATTGTTTGAATATTCTGAACACAATTTGGAGGGAGCTTATTTTAAAGATAAGAGTTTTGAAGAAACATATATGTAACAAAAGTAAAATAATAAACACCAGCAAGGAAATTTAGACATCTTGAAATTTTTGTAATTGGTTAATGATGAATGGGATGATTTAAACTGTTATGAGTTTTTGAATCCTTTCCAATTAGTGGCTTTGATGCAAAACTTGCTTTTTAGAATCCTCTTTGTCGTACCTTGTCGTACCGAAACATAGTTCATTAAGACTCTAATTAATGACCTGGCAGTTACTTTATATGTAAGCTCTCTGCTTTCTGCAGCATATCTCATGAACTGTAAGGTCTATAGAGTTGAAACTTGGTGACATGAAGGGTTTGGTCCAGCCTTCACGGTATAACTTTTTGAGAGTAAGGTCAAGGTCATTTAATGATCTCCATTAATGGTTACGTACCTATTAATGGTCAAGTTTTGTTTTGTTTTAAAATTTCCCTTGCAGCCTCAAAACAGTATGCCCGATGTAATTGTCTGGATGATAAGTGGCTCCACACGTATTGCCTATCATCGCATCCCTGCCTACGACGTCCTGTATTCAGCACGTAGCCAAGACGCTTGCGGTAAACATTGTGGTAAACTGTACACATTCTTCCTTAAGGTACGTTGACTAATTATTTGCAGAAATGTACACATGACTTGCCTGAAGATTGCGCACTGAGTGAAACTCAGTGTAATAACTTTATTCCATAAGATATACTATAGATCATACAAAAATTGTTTGGTAGTGTAAACAATATCCAGAGTGCAGGGCTCCATTGTTTGCTAATGCAACCCCACACTGTATTTTTGTTTGCAATGCCCAAGAAATGTTTGTTTGACCCATAAGTAAATATGCTAAAATGAATAAGAATCAACAATAGGAATGTTGTAAATAAATTGCAATCAAGTTTCAAATTTTTAACCTTGAATTGATATCGTATAATATATGTCTAAAGATCATTTGATTTACTAAATTTAGATTTTGTAGACAGTTTTGTGGAGATTTTAATAAATTAGTTTGAGGTGCTTTATTAGCATGTTAGATTGATGTGTACAATAACACACCTTCATAGTTTGGTGTCTTAGATAACAAGATTGGAATTTGCTAAAGAGTTAATCATGTATTAATCCCATCTGAGAGAATGTCTAGAAGATTGTTAGATTTGTTAATGTCACATTTTTGTGTTAACTTAGACACTAACAATTAACAGTTAATCTTCCCCTGTGATTGTGATATCAATATGTTGCAAAAATAAATAGGATGATTAATTTTATTGACATTACTTGTTTTTACATAACATTTATGTAATAGTGTGACATAAAATTCATAATCTAAAGTGACAAAGCTTGGATGACAAAAAGATCTTTGTGCTATATAAGAATTCAATTTTCTTTAAAATCTCTTTTCAAAATTAATTAAATTACTCACACATACAAATCAAATTAAATTATATTAGTTTTAGAATTATTTTGATACGCCACTTGCATGATTAATAGTATAAACCACAAACACAATTCAAGTCTTTAATAATAAACCCACACAATGTCATATTTAATTCATGACTATAATTTCCCAACCCTGTCACGCAGTCAACAAGGGATATTTTTTCCAATATATGTATACGAGATAATGAAGTAAGTATATGTTACACAGAAACCACAAAGAGCATCATGTTCCAACGACACATAATATCCAATCCTTACAATATTTCTTTCTTTGCCCCCTTTTCTACAGCATGTTTGTAAGTCCGATTCATAGATCTCAGTTCAGATTCTGCTGAATTCTGCATCTCAAATACAATTCTTTTAGTGAATGAATATGACATCATTGTTTTTATTTCTTCCAGATTTTTGCAAAAATATATTTTTTTTTTGCGAAAGTCTGAATTATGTCTCTTATATATAGTATATTGTTAGGTAGAATACTACTAAAAATATTCTGACCCAAATTGTAATTATTATTTTTCAATGCTGTACAACATTTACACAAACATAAGCAAAGCCATAAATTCAAACAAAATTTGTGTTTAGTGATTCTAAACTTGATTTTATCGTTTTAATGTGATAATATGACATAAATGTTCAATTTCATTTAATATATTATTATTTTTTATATTATTTTGAAAGTATGTACTACTTTTGATGTATGATTTTATGTGCGATATAATTTATCCAAAATATGTCATTACTATTAATGGTTAAACTCGCAGGACAAAAAAGCTGCGAAACATGCGAAACCACACAATCGACACGACGGTGTAAGTATTTATGCCACCCGGTTTCATGACACGTAGATTTGAGCATTAAAGTGAATTTTGTTGCTGTAACGACCATGAAAATCCAAGCCTGCAAAAATCACATAGTGAAAATGATTTGTTATTGTCACGTTTGAATCTTGTCATTTGTGTATATATTTTGATTTTATTTGAATAGTTTTATAGATCATTGCTTTAGATTTTCAGTTTAACAAATTAACATTACGTTATAGTTTCTTTGTTTTGAAGTCAAAAGTCTGTAGCATGATTGTGAATAAGTTTGAAACTTTGAATTGTGGTTCTAACAATAACTTTTAAACATTAATATTTTGTGTTTTAACTTTTATTTATGTCAAACTTTATGTGTTTTTGTGACAAATTTATGTTGTCAATAGAAAAAAACAACCACCTTATACAACTTAAGCCATAAACAATTATAAATTGATACCTGCATGATATTTGACATTTTACAATTTGTTTTTACATTTAACTTATACATACTTTTTTAGTTCAACATCACATTTTTTTAAATATTATTACTGTAGAATGCTGGTATAGAGAAAAATGTAGTAGCTTAATTTAAGTAATTTTGTGAAGTCAAAAGCAAAAAAGGTAGGAATTAAACCCCCCAAAAAATTCTTCGAAGTCAATAGGTTCAGTGCTGCCCTATGTACAGAAGAAAATATAATTGATAAACAAGTGATCATAAAAATTATGATGAATTCATCTGATTTTTTTTCATATTGATTCTAAATAAATTTAGAGGAGTCTTAGTTCATATTACTGATAACCAATTGTTAATGTGAGATGAAAATTCAATCTTAAAAATGAAGTGATAAAAAAATATGGATACACTTAGATTCTGTATTATACATTCTATTCATGCACAAATCTAAACCATGCATGGTCATTAGATTTTAAGTTTATAATTAAGTAAAATTAATCTTACTTGAAAAACATCAACAATTAGACCCTGTAATTTTCATTTTTCTGTTCTACAAGTGCAACACACTATCAGAACACAAATCTAAACCCATAAAACCTCTTATGCATGACATATAATTTTGTTATGTCATTGAAACCTATGATTGAACCTATGCACATTGAATGATTTTCTTTGCACATTATTTCCATTCCTTCCTTCCTCCTCCCCTCCTTCTCCACAACTATCACCTTCTGTATTTTAGGAACCGACATCAGAGCCACCACCCAGAGTACCAGATGATGATGTAAGGGTAACCTCTTAAGTGGTTAAGCACTGAGACGAAAATTTAAGTAATTTCCGCCTCGGGCTAACCTTCCTTTTATTTCCGCACCAACAGCACTCCACTCCTTTACTGTAACCTATATGCCATTTATTTCTACATGTATACAAATTTATTTATGCTTCATTTTATTTACAACCATCTTTTCTCCGAACCATAAAGATATTTATATGAAAGGATTTGGGAATTGTGTCCTGTCTTTGTCCTGTCTCTGTCCTGTCCGTCTGTTGTCTGTCTTCCAACATGTATGTTCGTTCTCTACTATGCTTTGAAATGAGAACCAATTACAGCTGCATCCTCTTGTATTCACATGATCTTTACCAATATTACTATTATTGAAATCTTAACATTTCCTATAAAAAACAAACAAACTTGTAGTTGGTTTTGTCAAGAGCGACTATGAAATGATTTGGCAGTTTGGTATAGCGTTTGTGTCAAAAGATACATCTTTTGTACTTTGCCAGGTGAAGGACTTGTTTACGGTAGCATGGCCAGGATTTAAACTTTTGTGTTTATTGTACCCGCAAAGTTTAATGATTTTCGAAATAAGTTGTGATGATAAAGGAAACCAAAAAGCTTTCAAAACAGATATTCTTGTCTTAAAACAGAGTTAGCCATGCAAATTGAAGGTCCTTAAGCAAAACTACATAGCTATTCAGCAGCTATTCAATGTTGATGAATTGTAGGCTTAATGCAACAAGAAACTGCAGCTATATTGAATTCTCATTTCCTAATCAGCTTTTCAACTGAATACAGGAAAACAACACTGACATAAGAAGTACTGATTTATATCCAATATTGATTTTTAGTGGCAGTTACAGTAAATATTGGAACGCAATACTTTGGTACAGAAGCATGGACTTGGGCCAGTGTTTCTTTCCCGTATTCCACTGTGTCAGTACTAACTAATGCATTTTCTTAACTTGGTGGTTAGTTTTGTAATGAGTGTGGTCATTTGAATATTTTCAACATATTGATTTGGCTGTGTCTACATCAAAATTGTTAAAATTGTTATTCTCAGTCTCGAAGTTTTTACCTAAATCTACAGGCTTGTTTCTCTGAGGCAACATTTGCAATGCTCTGTAAGCTTATCTTAGTAAGGTTCAGATGAGGGAGGGTGACTTAACAGGGGATTTGTTTAGTTGCCATGCAGTTAATCAAGCTAGCTGTATTGAATAGAAAATTTTACACACTAACTGTTCATATGACCATTCTCATTGTTGCATTTATGTACTCCAACCAAGTGACTTTCTTTTAAAAAAATTGGCTGGATTTATTTAACCCTAGAAAGATTTATTTTGAAATATTTTACTGGTTTAATTTGTTAAATTTCGATTTTGTAAAAAAGTTTATAGTAAGCATAAATAATATATTAAATATTATGCATGATTATAAATATAATAAATATTATGCATGATTTCTACAATTTCTCAGTTTATTATTGCATTGTACTTAAAGCTCACCCTGTGTGACACAATCAAGGGAAATGAGTCAAATGTCGGTAATTTTCAATTTTCATTTTTTAATATAATCTAAATCAGCATTATAAATGCTATATTTTTTATTAAAATCAAAATTGGTCATCTGGTCCCAGAGATATGACAATTTTCTGTCCTTAAAAACAATGAAAAACAAAACAATTTTCTGCCTTTATTGCTCTGTATCTATCTGACATGTGACTCATTCACATTCACCTTGATTGTGTCACATATCTGTTTATAGGTTATTGTAATTTTCACTCTGTAGATGGTGGCCTTTTATAGAAAATAGTCCAGTTTTAGTGAAAAGCATATCATAACATCCAGAAAATACCAAACTTTAATTTCCTCACTGAATCCAAAATGGCAGCCAGATTTATAATTTGATTTATTAGACTTAGAAAGTCACTTGGTTTACTTAGCTTAATATATAATGATTTGCTGTTATATGAAGGTATTTGGTTATTAGCATGTAGTGTTGTCATGACCATATCTGTTGTGCAGGAGAACAGTGGGACGATCTACACGGAGCGCAGATCCAGATGCATGCGCATCTCTGAGATCCAGATCTAAGATCGACATCTCCATAGACCGCTTACACATACGCATGTACACAGAGTGCTGTACAGCAGATCCGGGTCTGACCCCCATGTAGCAACAGTCTACTGCAATGTGGCTTACGGAGATGCGCATTTATCTGGATTTGCACTAACATGTAGATTGCCCCAATGTTTGCATGTGTACAGTTGATTTTGGTATCTTTGAGTCATGGTTAATACCACAATGCCATGATTACATGGAATTGGTAAAAATAAAAACACTTGGTTGAGTGAGTCACAATTAGGTTGATTGTACTGTGACCACTCATACATTTTAGAAAGGAGATATCAGACTCCCCGCCACTTTCATTCCATTATAGGAGTTCAGATTGGGGTTGTTACCGATGATGCATTGCATCTGGTCATAATGTAAGAATATTTTTGCAGATTTGCATATCATTCATATAATATATTATTTGTGTCCTCTTTATCTATGGTGACAACCCATCACAGCAATCATACAACTAAAGGTCTGTTCATAGTATGCAAGAACTGCAGTGCAGTGCTGTAAATTTAGGTATTCAAACACGCCACAGAGTTGTTCATCGTGAATCAACAACGATGCATCCATGCGTCTGCATATTTTTATCGTGCGCGGGTAGCTTGCCTTTCAACAACGATAATCTTCCTGAAAATGTATGAATTAAATTCTAAATGTTTCAGATAAGCCTACTCATCTTTATAAAAATATTTAGCATTATCTGATGCAATGTGCTAATTTGTGAATGTTTGCTGCTTTGACGTTATCAATTTTTCCCAAGCACCTGGCTTTTGCACGTACTAAAGTGCCCAATGCGCAATGATCAGTGCGCCGACTTTTGTGTACTATGGAAACGCACTTCCGTAAGCGCCGTGTCGTGCGTGACGTTCTAATTTGAATATCAACTGATCAACTGTGGATTGATCACGAATCAACAATGGTACGCTCCTGTATAGAGATACAGTGAGTTGTTGAATTATTGATGAATCGGTTTTTTTCTGCTTCACCTTACCACATGTCAGCGCAATTCAAGTTGAAATATTTTTCTGTTATTGAGATACCATACTGGAGTTTCTTTGCAGCTGAGTATCCAGTATGGTAAACTATGAAATGACCTTTGGTTCTACTGCCAGGCAACTATCCTGAATTGCTACAAAATGACTGTACAACATACGTTTGTTGCTTTGACATGTATGTTTGTTGTACAAAGTAGAAAGAAATATGTGTAACTACAAAGCATAGTAGATACATCCTATGTCACTTCAGTCTATTCTTGTACTACATTATGTTCATGTTTGATATAATAGATACTGCTCTTACAGCAGTAGTTCCCATGTGACCTTTCCAGAATACATTTATTTTTCTATTTGCATTTTTTCGCAGATGACTTGAGCAAAGTTTCAATTTCAAAAAACATATATTATTGGGTTAAATCATAGTGATGGTGAATTCCACTCAATTTTAAGGATTTTTGAAAATTTCAACTGAATGTGACTTTATCATTGCCCAAGTCATGTAGAAAAAAGATAACTGCTTCAAGAATCATGTGGAACTTGTACCTTATTAGGTTTTAAGTGCATGTGGAAATACAGTACATGTGGCCTTCTTGCTCACTCATGAAAGAGCATTTTTGCATTTTGATGATTATCCCATCCCTTTTTGTTAGCATGATCCGCCAGCATATTATGCAGCTCTGGACTTTTTAAGCTATGCACAACTAATATATGTTTAATTTGCTGATCAAATTAGGTATACTGTAAAGATATTCAATGCTACCCATTTGCTATTACTAAACACCTCACAAAAGATAAGTTTACACTTAGTCTAACCCCCATAAATCCAAGTAAGAGCCCTCAAAGTCCAACGATGTTGACATATATGAAAAATATGGAATCTCAGCTCAATTTTGACCCCAAATTTGACATCATA
>JXSR01S011947.1:78219-90129 GCA_000969725.1 Ophiothrix spiculata | reverse complement strand
TCATGGTGTATATTTTGTCACACAGTTTAGCTTCACATTCCTTCATTTTTATGGATTCAGTAATTGTCAATTGTTCATGAGTTGTATTCACCATTCATGGGTCACATTTCACATAAATTGTTATTTTCAAGACATTTTGCACCTGGGTATTACAAATAAGAGAAAAAATGGGGAGATATATGGAAACTCATAATATGATAACTTACTAGGAATTTGGATTTTAAACTATCCAAAAACATCAGTCCATTTGAAATTGTATCCTATAAAACTAAATATAATGCTGTGCGGCATTTACACAGCCAATTTCTTGTCTTTTAGTCTCTAACTGGTAATGATTACTATACAGGGTGGATCAAAAAACTAAGAACCCAAGTTCAAGGTAACATTTCAGACAGTAATTGTACCTCAATCAACTTGAATTTGCATAGAGGAGGGAACGCCCGTAACACAACATGCAGTGCAATACGTGCAGGTTAGAGTACTTAATTGATTACACATCAATGTTGTGTAATCCATTGAAAGGTTTAAGTCAGAAGGAGAGAGAAGCAATCGTGGACAAGCCACTTTGAAGCAATATTTGTAATAATTGACTGTATCTTAAAAACCCATGATCAAAACTGCAGGAATGGTTTAAAACCTATCCCACATGATGCCTTTGCCAACTGAAGTTGATAGGGGTACAATTGCTAAGTAAAAAATGACTTTGAACTTAGGTTTTTTGAACCACCCTGTAGAAGAGTACTGCATTGTGTCTATAATAGTGAACTTGGCAAGACAGTAAGAAAGGTGGTCTGTCACAGGGACTGATAAGTCGTGAAAGAAAGGAAGATACCAGGACCCTTCCATCATAACTTGCTTCCAATTGGATATTTTTTTACAAGTTGTCATGAAAGGATTTACAGTGGTAAAATATAGCACTACAGCCAGCGGTTGTGCCAAAGAAGATGTCAGGACCCTCACATCATGTCTTGCTTCCAATGGGATTTTTGTGCAGGTTGCCATGAAAGATATAGTGATGAAACATAGCACAATTAGCAGACCTTATCACAGTTCTGCATTTCAGATATGTGATGACTCACCCCGAAAAGGGGGACTTTGCGACAGGACACTTTTCTAGAAACTGAAGAAAATAGGCAGCAAAAAATAAAGAGAATAATAAAAATTTCCAGCAGATTTTCTGTGTAAAATTTGATCGCCTTGATCAATTTCAACAAGTACGGAGTCATTTTAAAGGTTAAAAAATGCTGTAACAGATGAGATAATAAAAAAAAAATTGATATCATCAGCAAAGTCCCCCCTTTCGGGGTGAGCCATCACATATGTTTTATCACTAACACTAACAACCTGTACAAAAATATCCCATTGGAAGCAAGGCATGGTGGACAGGTTCCGATCTTTTTGTTATGCCATTGATTCTAATGTGTATTACATAATTTTTGAAACTTGAAACATTTGAGTCAGGGTTCTACTAGGTCTACTAGGCAACTTTTAGTGCCAGTGGTGGATCCGGGGAAGGGAGCAAAAAAGGGAAGCTGCCCTCCCTCCCCCCTTCCTTAGTGGCATATATGGGGAACAGTGAAAAGTCCAAGTGGCTATTCCAAGAAGTTGATTAACTGATTCCAAAGAATTTGGCTGACGTAGGAACATTTAGTGGATATTACTCACTCCTTTGCTGTAATTTTTAATATCATTTTAAACCATTCTTTTCTCCTGACATTTAGTTCCCTGGGATCCAAGCAGAGAATATTGGATCAGAAAAGATCCCTGGTCTTCTACGAGTGAAGATCTGGCTTGGTCTAGAGAAAGAAGCAGATCAGTTCCAGATGGGTTTGACGGATTCCAGCATAGCCGTGTTTGCAGAAACAGTAAGTGACTAGAGTATTGGGTTGGAATTCAAGAAATCCTTCAAAATAGTCCTCTATAAATTTTGTGGCTTTGAAATGACTATTTTGCTGGTATTGGTTGTAATTACAAAATATTTTAGAAAGGAGTGTTTTTTTTTTTGAAAATTAAACAGTCTGATACATGTGTTGAAATAAGTACTACTTGTAAAACAGATTTAAAATTTCATAGTATTGAGCTACAGTACTTCACTGTAGTTGAGAGAAGTAAAGCTTTTATCTTTTCAAGACTTAACCCTTTGAACCCTGGCCATTCCATGTGCATCTGTACCGCTAACCCGGGCCAAACCGAAAGTTAGAAAACACAATATAACGCCTAAACTTACTTTTATTTTGATTTTTCTTGCTTTACCTGTTCATTTTACACTAGTGTGAATTGTTCCAATAACCAGCATTAACAAAAATATACTCTTTATGTCGACCAACATATTTGTTGAAAATTTGATCAAATTTACAAAAATGTGAGGAATTATTCAGCTCTGTCGAGTAAATAAGAGCAGAATGACCGATCAACCATGTGTTCAAAGTTTTATTGATGTCTTCCGATATAAATTAGACCATTGGAAATTTTAACTACCCTTGCCTGTCGACAGACACATTAAATTTCTGTCACGTGACCTTAAAGCCGGTAAACCAGCTCGTCGGGTATACGGTACATGTACACGTGAGCCGGTATACCGGCTCGTCGGGTTCAAAGGGTTAAGTAGAGGCATTTTTTGTATAAAGTGAAGTGATCAGCATTATTTGTCACTAACTAATATGTGAAATTGAGACAGAAATGAATGTAATGTGTACTTCTTCTTATTCATTCTTTTTATCCATTTGTAGTATGAGAACAACATGAGTGTCCTTGGTAACTGGACCAGTAAAGCACTGCCAAGACCAAAATGGTCAGATGCCCCAGGAAAAGTAAGTAATACCACTAAAGCCTGAATTCATATTCATGATACATTGCATTTAGAAGCACTCAGGGCATGTACACATTGGATTTTAATGTATATTTATTAATCTTGAGGTGAACAATCAAGCCAATGGTCGCCATTTTGGAAAATCAAGACTGTGGCCAGGTTGTGGCCGGCCGGACAAATTTGTGGCCTAATTGTGCTCCAACGCTTTTTTCAAATAATTGCATCATAATTGTGTAAGAATATTTGTTAGTTCCTATGTTCAAATCTTATTGACCTATTCAAAATGTTACAATGTATGCATACAACAAGTATATAATTATTATCATGGTGCTTGAAAACCCCATAAGAATATTTACAGTAGACACAACATTTTTCAATCATAATATTTTTCTAATATCATAAAAGCACCAAACAAATCTGGATAAGACATTTATCGGTTACATCATTAATAAGGTCATGCCCCTATTGTTTTCAGATGCCTAGAGCATTTAAATATGTGAAGGCAAAATTTAAAAAGAAGCGCAAAAAAGGAAGGGTAAGATCGTCCAATCACATTCGGTGTCTATTTTTGGCTAAATGGGCTTATGGTATACCTGGAACCCTATATATGGATATCCCATGGTGCACCTGCACAGTGCCACTAATATGATCGTTGTTCTGAGACCATCTTACATTTCTTAGTAAAAAGTTTGAATTATTATATTTGTAGAGTTTTTAGTCCAGATTTGATTGGTGCAGTATTATTTATCATAATTTATAGCAAAAGAATAATACTTTTATGACAAAGAAAAATAAGAACAAGAAATGATATATATATGCAGTATGAGGTCTGACATGCAATTCAGCATGACATCGGCATCACTCATCTGGTTTTGCCAAAGAGTATGATTTACTGGTCTCAAGCTTTCGTAACAACTCAGCATATGTGCAATAATTGTGTGCAGGGTTTGTAACCAAAGTAAAAAAAGTATCATCAAGCAATGTGAGAAAACAATTTGAAGTTGTAGTGAGTGAGACCATCTTCATGAAGGTAAGGCCACAATGTCGTTTGGTTGTACTCTAGTTGTGAAAGGGTCATTCGTTTTAGAAAACATTTTTTATTATTAATATGTGTCCCGCCGCGGCAAAAGGATGCAGTTGTCGGCTCCTACATGTTGCTCATTGTAGGATACCTGATGTGCTTGTATATCAGATATATGTTACAATGAGCAACATGTAGGACCCGACAACTGCATCCTTTTGCTGCGGCGGTACACATATGGCTAAATGGAAGCAAAAGGCAGTCAAAGCAAGTTACAGATGACATTCAATATTTAAAGTTGTTACATGATGTTTAGCGTTGTCAAGTACACGCAGCAAACAAAAACCTTTACAAGAACAAAATAAAGATACGGACATTTTTCTTTCACAAATGATGATACTATCTAAAGTTTATTTTAAAATTAAAAAAAAACCCTTAAAACATGGCTTCCCTCGAATATGTGGAGTCAGTCGATTGAGTGTATACAACCAATCAATTATTTTTTTTTTCTTGAGTATGGAATGGATTTAGGAAAACAGGCCAATAATTTATTTTATTTTTACTTTTATTTTTCATGTAGATGGTCTCATTACAACATGTATTTGAACTAACAGTTTATTGCTATTAATTAATGGGTGCCTTTGGAAGGATTGTTGAACATATATCACAAAGATATTTAATGTATCAAAAATTATTCACAGGCTATGATTATGCTTTTTATATATCAATAATTTAACCTTGCTGGATTCTTGACCTATGAAGTTTTGAATGTTCCACATACACTACTAAAGAGTGCTTGAAAAAATCAGTTGAATACAGGTTTAAAACAGACTTTATTGTTTTGCTGCAAATAATGGCTAGGTGAGGGGGCACATATGGTCTAGCGATATTAGTCCCTGACTCTAATCTTAGGTATGAATACGGTTGGCAGTATTTGTATTGTCCTTGAGCAAGATAACCACATGTGATTACCTTGATCCAAGTGTCAAATTTAAACCGATATTTTCAATGCTGGAAAGGTAACAGTAAGCTAGGTAACAGACTTGTTAAGAAGCAGGTATAGTGATCATCTCATCACAAAAACAATATGTTGAGTCTGGCCCAATAATTTCAAAACAGATGCAGAAACAGGACATCCTCTTTTCATTACCTTGCATTATGGCTTGGTGACTGCACAACATAAACTGATTGGTCAGATCACATGATAAGCATTGATATGGTATAAACTTATTTATTCTCATCAGTCTTCTCCCACAACTGT
This sequence comes from Ophiothrix spiculata, assembly GCA_000969725.1. Lineage (NCBI taxonomy): Eukaryota > Metazoa > Echinodermata > Ophiuroidea > Amphilepidida > Ophiotrichidae > Ophiothrix > Ophiothrix spiculata. Next base: position 85,038 of record JXSR01S011947.1, on the reverse strand, counting down.
AACAATTTCCCACAAATGTAACAATAGAAAGAGACATTTGCCTGGTGTCAACTTATTGTAATTGATGGATTTTGAGTATATCATAAGGGTTGCCAATGTGCTGTTCAGTATGTTAATATTGTGGGTGCTTATGATCAAGCTCACTTGTGGGAATAAGATCAAGCTTTTTGCTTTGGTGGACCAAATAATTTCTTCAGACTAATTACATGGTTTCAGCAGGGTCAAGGAGATGAAATATACTATAAAAGTAATTATATTTAAGATAAAGAATATTATTGACTTTCACTAATCTACAAACCAACTGCCATACTCCTAAACTGTCTTTGATACACTTTATAAACATCCCAACACACTATCACCCAACACCTAATATACACAGTACACATCCAAGTTACAACAAGTTTTTGTTCCAGTTTTGTTAATAACTTGAGTTCAGTCGATTTGACTTTGCAATTGCATTCATTCATGCTCTTTAACTTTTCTTTTTAAGCTCAAACTGCCCAAAGATAAATTTGAGTTGCCACCAGGATGGAAGTGGGAAGGTGATTGGTTTATCAGTCCTGAACTCAGGTAAGTTGATGGAATTGAAGGTGGTTCCAGAGTAGCTGTTGCGGTTGTAGCTTGTATCTGCGGCAGATGTCAACAAATTTGCAATTTTCAGTTGATGTAGCACGACATATTCGCATATTATTAGCACATTGGTTTGTCATGAGAAAAAGTGAATTATTCCATTAAACTCAAAATGATGAATTGTTGCAACCATCACAACAAGGCAATCGAAGGTAATCGATATATCAGCTTGTCGTGCTTGCCACAAAATTTCCAAGGTGCGACAGGGTCGAGCATACGCACTTGAAATCTTTGACGTCATGCTGGTTGTGCGAGCACTAGACGGACACTCTGAAACCAGCTTCATAAAGGGGAATCGGATCGCCACTCATATTGACCATGCTGTAAACTCTATGAAATGATGTTCATTTCCAGTTGTGGCTCATCTGGGCAAGTTATTATACCTCTAGCATTTAAGGCATGTATGTGCCACACTTGAGACTCCTTGAAACTCAAGTCACAACAGATGCTGTTGAATATGAGAACACTGTTTTCATTTGACATAAAATGCACTCAGTGTGTCAAAATGAGATATACACGATCTGCCTGGCTATCTTGTCTGTTTCTTAATAGATCAGAAAATAATATATCTGCTCCACAAGTGACAAAATGGCAGCAAGTACATGTTCCTATTTTTAAATTCTTTCGTATATGGCTACATGATATGTTAATGGCTCCATATGTCAGTTCTTAATGTAACAAGGACCTCTAACCTAAGACTGGACAATGTAATGAATAATACAAATTTATGAAAAATGGTAGCTATTGCATGTTCAACTTTTTGCATTCAAATTATGATTTATTCATCCAAACGTTGCTTTCTAGTTTGCTGTATGATGCTGATGCAGGCCAGAAGAACTTCATTGATGATAACTATGAGCATGAATCTAGAAATATACCAGGCGGTGCTTGGGGAGCCTCCAATCCAAACTACACCAATGTGGTATGTATTGTATGTAAAGAAGTATTTGAAAGAATGTTTGATGATTCTTTCAAGCAATTATCTAAGAATTATGTTAATAACAATAATAATAAACACACTTTTATATAGTGAACACACACAGTCAGTTACAATACTTGATAATTTGTCTACTACCTATCTTTTGCCAAGTTAGATAGTAGTAAATATCTAGATATCAAAAATACTGATATTATTAATTTTTCTTTCAATTTACAGAAAGGTGATCCCGGTCCAAATCGTGATGAGTTTCCCTGCCCAGAGGGATGGAAATGGGACGATGTATGGCAGTGTGATATCAACAGAGGATGTGATGAGGATGGTAAGCAATTTGACCTATTTCACGCTCCCCTCCCCCTTCCCTTCTCCCCTTCCCTCCCCTCTCCATTGACCACTTCCAAATCATGATGAGTTACCATGCCCAGAAGGTAATATGTGTGACATCAACAGAGGATGTACTGAGGATGGTAATTTCCCCTTTTTCCCATTTCTCATTTACTTCACCCCTCAATTGACCGTATCAAATAGTGATGAGATACAGATCCCTGTGGAATGTATTGCAGTGTGATATCAACAAACAAAGGATGTAATCAAGATGTTTTGCAATTAGATCTATCTCCCCCTCTCATTGACAATACCAAATCTAACGCACTCTTCTCTATTTTTCAAAGCAAGTTTTGATTAGAATATGATTTTTTATGTAAGCTTACTGATTTTATCATTTTCATGTTGCATGCTAAGCTTATAATGTTATCATTTTTGCATCTTATTTTAAGGTTTTGAGTACTGTGTAGAAGCTACCCTGGCAAGCTGGGGAGCAGTAGAGAAAACATACCATTTATGCAGACGTCGCCGATGGATTCGACCAAGGTCGCTGGTTGCAGATCCAAAAGCTTTAGAGGTAAGATAAGAAGGGTTTAAGAATTTACACATTTCTTGTTTCTGATCTTCTGAAAAAAAGTGGTGATTTTCCATATAATTTAGGTGTATATACGCAGAGGCCTTAGTAACTCAATGGAGGTTACAGTTTACTGGAACATAGGACTGAAAGTAAATTTGATTGCAAGTTTTGAGCTATGCTATAACCAACACGTTATGGCCTTGGGCAGTACATTCAATCTCAATTGCTTTACTGACCCAAGAGTTAGCCATAGTTACTTGGTACTTGGAATTAAGTCAAGGAGCACTGTCATGGTACGAGTATCCTTTAGTCGCTACAGTGCAGCTGATAGTATTTTAATGGAAACAAATTAAACCTGAAGTGCTTTGATATGGGGACTTGGCAGTCAAGTTAGGTCAATCGGTAAGGCGGTCGCTTGCGATGCAAAAGGTCCCGAGTTCGAACCCCGCTGGTGCCAAAAATTGAGTGAGCTTGAAATTCCCTTAGACAAGGAACTAACTGCTAATTGTTCCGTGGAAACCCGTACGAAACTCGGGGAGCTGATCCAGGCAGCGATGGTGCATATGTGGGCTGATCAAAGTTCAGCGCCCCTAGAGGTTGTCGCAGAACCTGAAATGATGCTTGGTGTGGAATGGAGCTTACTTGGGCCACAGTGGTCAGCGAACACCTGTAAAGTGTGCAGAGGCCGAGTGGAATTACAAATCTGGGAGGCATAGCGCAATCCCCAGTATTCATTTACTTTTGATCTTCATGAAAGTGCTTTATATTGTATAAATTGTTTTACCAACAGAAAAAGAAGAAAGATGCCATGGCCGAGGGTTGGGAATATGCTCCATTATTCAATATGAAATTCCACGCCAGCGAGAGAAAGATGGATATGGTGCGCCGACGTCGTTGGCACAGAAAAATGATAGCAGGGTCTCCAAAGGCATCAGCAGTTTTCTCCATGACTGGGGGAGGTGTAAGTATTGACAACTTGCAGTGGTTCTGATTTTGAATTATAAATTACCTCATCATCATTAAAGCTGGTTTCAGACTTGCCTGTTGTGTTGTTGTACGACCAGCGTGATGTCAAAAATGTAAAGTGCGCAAACTCGACCTTGTTGCATCTCCTTGCCGTACGACAAGCCGATATAAAGATGACCCTGCTGTGATGGTCGCAACAACAACAATATTTTGAGTTGGAATAACTTCAAATTTTCTTGCGGCAGACCATTGCAGCAATATGCAAGTGTGTTGTGCTACAGTACAGTACAACTACTCAAAATTGCAAATGTTTGGTCGTCTGCCGCATCAACATCGTGTGCCGCAACGACAGCTAGTCTGAAACCACCTTTACCATTGTTGACCCAAATGCAGGGTGAAGACCTAGGGGGTGATGACCTCTCCTAATATGGCATCTTAATTACCTGTCTCTCTCTCTTTGCACATCCAAGTGACATCTAGGAATTTTGTTATTTCATCTCTCAATCTTGTTCTTTGCTTTTATTCCTGGATTTCTACAAATTTCAAAGAGGATGGGATTTTAAAGATTATAAAACATAGACACTTTACACGTTATTTTGTCTTCTGATCACAAGAAAGTCATATGACCATTAGTTACCATTTTTAATAACTTTGAAGTACTTACTAGATATAGTGTTTAGTCTTTGGTCAGTGGCTCTTGAAATGGTTTCTGTGTCACCGGAAGAACTGTTTCAAGAACTAATGAAACATGGAAGTTTTATTTGGAAGATATCTTTTCTTTGACTTTACCTGTGATCAAACAATCTCTGGGATGCTCAAGTCAATGTTGACCGGTCAAAAATAGGATGGGCATTACATGGTGTGCCCACTGATGATGCACTACATGAAATATTTTGGCAATCAATGGCAATTATGGAGCAACCTTTACCCACAATTTGCTGATAAAGTAAAAACTTAATATCCTCGTTACTTGCTGGAGCTTGTTTGCAACCCATTTGACAAACCATTGAATGTGTATTTTCACTTTATTTTTAGTGATTAGCTCGAACTGGTTGTCTCGGCAACGTTTGATTTTGAATTCGCGCTCTCTGATAATTTGACTTTGAAGGCGAACTTTGGATACAAGAGTATATAAACAAAATGTTTTTTTCAGGTACATTTTTTATTTTATAATTTGTGTGCCACCTGATTGTGAATCTAGGAAGAAATAACTCCTACCAGAAATCGAAACAAAGCAAATCGAAACAAAGCAAAAGTGAGTGACATATGGGTCGAAGGTCAAAATTTTGTATGTTTTTATCAAGCGTTTGATTTTGTGTGGTGATATTTTGTTTTATATTTTTAAAATATTTATTCATGATTTTATGGGTTATTATGATTCACTATTATCAGATGATTAAGGCAATAAGGTATATAAATTAACAAATCAAATATGTAATGGTATACCATGTTTCCATATAACTGAAAATTGAACCAAGGAGGTGATGCTTTCAGATTGTTTATTTTATATTGTTTTAACTTCAAAATCCTTTTCTTTATGGTGTCAAGGAAATCTTGTATGATTAGGTGGTATATACGTAACTAATCTCAAACTAACATTTTAAATTACACTGGTGAACAAAGTCAAGCATAGATGGAATAGTCATGGGCTTACCATGATGTGGATTTTTATCTTGCCAAGTCTTTGATCTTGTTGTTTATCATTTGAGGCTTTTAAGAGTTTTCAAATTTTAGCTGTATTGTGCGTGTGTTGCCAATTTTTGGCGATGTAGTGAACATGCCATCTTCAGACTTAGTAAGTCAAGCTCAAATCACTAAAAAGCTGTATCTAAAATGCCCTTGATTTCTCTTATCCCCTTCTCATCTTAGTATTATACATGTTTTGGAAAATAGTAATCTTTCGTCTATGGGTTAATCATTTTGAGGCATTTAATATTTTGTGAATATCAGCCTTTATTGTTGGTGTTGCCAGATACTGATCAATGTTAATGAGTCTGTAAGATGATACATGCATGACTATGTGGGAAATCTCATAACTCATAAACTTGAGACATAGAGAGTATCCACTTCACTCATGCGTGATCGCAAACAAAAGAGGTCATTCCCTTAGTAATCTTTATTCAATCAATGACCCTGAATCTGGCGGGCTATTTTGAAGCAGTTAATATGCTAACGTGCATGACGTTCCTGGTGCTGCTCTCCTGAATGGTCTCAATATTGTATAGCATTCCCGCAAAGATGGCCGCTAATCCAAAACACGGATAACCTCTATTGTGAATAGAGAGATCAGATCAGTTGACAATAACAAGTAGAGCTCTCTAGCACAGGACCAACTCTAGTCTTTCATGTGAAGTGTCAAATGAAGATCAGCTTTCTCTAATACTGACAAGACTTTTATATAGAGGAGTTGTAGACACAGTTACTGATTGTAATCATCATTAAAGGTCTTTGAAAATCGATCAGTTAATGTCGTAAAATTGAGTAATATTACTCCTTATTGATGCTAGCTAAATGCTAGTTTTTGAGATATTGATGATCTGTAACTGAGATTAGCAGCAGCATTATCTAATGTTTGGAATAGACACACTGTGGATGAGGCATGGCAATCTTCAGCAAAATCAACATAGCCCAATCACTTTAAATGAAATGTAGTTATTTAAGGTACAAAATAGATGTCTCTGAAATAGAATTATAATTTTTATCAATATTCATTTGAGATGTTTTTTAATGGAACATCAATATTGGATTTCATGTGTACTAAAACTTGCATGTTTTTGATCAGGGTATTGTTATTAACAATATTCAGTTATTTGCAAATTTCATTTATATCTGTGTATTAACTTTACTGTCAATTCTTGATATTTGATTGTTAAACCTTATTCTTACCATGCCGTAATGAAGTGTAGCAATGTGTGGGCCCATTGCATGACAAATAGATGTTTGATGAGAAAGCAACAAATTTGCCCTGCTAATTCTATGCTCAATTCTTCTGTTTTAGGAAGCAGACGATGATGACAAGAACGAGATGTCAGCACCGAGGTTATTCCTAACTTATGGAAGTGAGTAGTGACTATAGATTTAGAGATCTCCCATGGTCAGTGTTTCCGCTAAGGCCTTATGGCGCGCCATTGGCGCAGGAGCGGTGAAAATTGGCGCAACGACTTTCTGAAAATGTGTGTGAGAAAGATATTTTTCTAGCTTTATTGATCCAATTTTCAGCCACAGCTCATGATTTTGGCGCAAGCACCTTTTAAACTTTGTCAAACTTACTCGAATTGGCGCAAGCTCAAAATCCTTAGCAGAAACACTGCCCATGGTCATTATGAGTGCATTAATCAAAAGAAAACTCATTTGTCTCAGCACCTTTGGCAGAAATAGCTCTTTT
>JXSR01S011947.1:2475-18330 GCA_000969725.1 Ophiothrix spiculata | reverse complement strand
TTAGAAAAGAAAAAATATTATCTGGGACACAATGTCTTTTTCACATAAGAAGAGGCTTTAATTTAATTATCTAGGGCAAAACACAGATTTTATTTGATTAATTTGAATACCATAATTTGTTCAATTGGGTTATGCAACAAAGCAGAACATGCATCAACCAAATTTTAAAAATATGACAACCGAAAAGAAGAAAAGACAAAGTTACATACAGGCCAAAATAAATATTATATGCTTTGAATATGTTAGATGTTATATTAGATTTGTAGCATTTCTAAGCAGTTGACATACACTGACCACACACACTCCACACCAGTTTTTGGCTGCAATCAGAGATACTGTTATGTTAGAAATACGATTACAGCCAGCCAGTCCGAATGTTCGGAAAATGAAATAAGGTCCACCGGTCCAAAAATGAAATAGGTCCGCTAGTCCAAAAAATAATTAGATTTGTTGACTTGCAACCCGATTTTTTTTCGGACTAGCAGACCTGCTTTTCATTTTCGGACTAGCCAACCTTATTTCATTTTCACACTAGCAAACCCTTTTTCATTTTTGGACTGGCAAACCTTAGGATTAGCAGACCTTTTTGAATTTCGGACTAGGGGACCTTATTTCATTTTCGGACTAGCGAACTTTTTTTAAAATTTGGCCTAGCGAACCCTATTTTTGGACTGACCGACCTTTTTCAAATTCGGACTAGCGAACCCTCGGGTATAGATAAATACGCTTTCGGACTGGCGAACCTTATTTCATTTTCAAACTAGCGAACTTTTGACTAACGGGCTGTTACCAAAAATACCACCAAGTAGGGAAGAACCACAATTTGTTGCTATAGTTTTCTGAATCAGCCCGATGCCTTTTACCTATTTGAATGTAACTTTGCAATAGAACACCCAATAACTAAAAGCAAGGTGTCATTTTAAAGCTTAAAATATAATCTTTCAGATGAGACCAAAAAATCAATTTTCATTTTGGGACCATTAAGGTATATATATACCTTTCAATATAATGGGTCACATGTGTAAGCTATAAAAAAGAACCTTTTAAAAACTTCAAATAATTAAGACCATTTTCATTAAAAAAAAATTAAAACTAAGTTGAATTGCAGTTAGGATTACCGTACCTCAAAAATCATTTGTTTATTTAGATCATGTCAAGTGATTGCAAACGATGACAAACTTGTTTTCAAGCTCGTCAGTGGTGACTCTTGTACATATAAAAGGTTCACTGATAACAAGTCATATTGTGTCAAGGATTAAATCAGTAAGCCATGTAATCCTGCATTTAATTTCATGGTACTCCTTTAGATGCTGCCTAATTAAAACAGAAAATGTCACTTTATTTTTTATTCTAAACACCCATCAATCAAATTAAAAAGCAACTAAACATTTTATGTTATGACAAACTTTTGAAGAAGCTGAGAACACTTTTTCAATCAAGACTCCTTTAATCACATTGAGCTTGCCTGAAGTTCATGAACTTGTCCCACTTTAATCACCCATCTTTAATGAGATTTTGTAGAGTTTTAATTATCTGAACTTTCCATGTGCATTTGAACTTTGTCTTTGATTTGTCAGGTGATGGATTGTATCTGACAATTATCCAGAGATTAATCCTGATATTAAAAAAGGCCCCATACAGTGTGTGACAAAAAAATGCATCAATCCATTTTCAAAAAATTAGTGTTTGATTTTTTTTTGATACCAAGGCGATTGAAAGTGCGCAGTAATGAAATTTTATCTCAGCTTAGATACATTATCCACTAGTCTAACTAAGAAAGAAAGAAAGAATTCTTTAGGCTAATCGCCAAGGATAACCCAAGAAAGCCTTTAATGAAGCTTATTTCCATTGGGGTCCAAGATCTTTCTTTAATTAAATTAGTTTTGAATGCAGGAGGAAGACCGGAGTACCCGGAGAAGAACCTGCGGAAGCGAGCATGGACTGAAAACCAAATGCACATACAGTGCTGGGACCCGGAATTGAACCCGGGACTCAGTGGTGCAAAGCAAGGAAATTACTGCTACGCTAACCCGCTTCTCCAAAACTAAACTTTTTACTTTTACTTTCAAAAGTTTTACAAATTAAAATACTTAATGACTGAAACATTACACAAAATTCTTGGTCACTTAGAGTGATTTTCCTTCCTTTTGCTACCCATTGTGAGACAATTATGACATTGCATTTAGCGTTAAACACAGTGAACGTGTTAAATGCAGTGGGGGCTGCAGTGTTGAAAATCATGGCATGATGTAAACATACGCAAACATCGGCACGTACTGCTCTACCAAATTTGGAACTTTATGTTAAGGTTTACTTTTTCAAATAATGATGTCTATTATTGCCTATTGGCAAATAATTGACTTTGTTCTGGATTTAAAATGACTATAATGTGAGAATAAAAGAAAATATTTATTATTTTGACTGTCATCTATCGTCTCTATTCGTAATGGACACCCAGTGTGGGGTGCCCATCACTTAAAATGTTCACCCATCCATTATGAGATGATTGATGGCAAGCAAAGCAGTAAATTTTATCTTTTATTCTAAGTATTTAACCATGGCATGCTGGTGTGAAATAATTCAACGGTAACATGATGTACATTCAGCAGATATAGCAGAAGGATACAATAGATGAATGCACCATCTAAAGTCTATCTTCTAAATAAGCACCCTGAAAATCGCGTCAAGAATATTCAAACACAGTCCGTGCGTATGCGTAATTCAGAATTTAAATCAATTGACAAAGCTGATGCATGACGATCGTTATGACTGGTCAATTTTCCCCAGTGACAAGAACTTGGCATGACGATTGCGGGAATAACCTATCACATCCAACTGTGTGAATTGTAGTGTGTCGCGTAATGCGCAGAGTACTACTTGACAACAGGCGTTAATTAGTAAAAAACCCGTGAAACAGGGAGCTTATTTCGAAGATTGACTGTATGTTTTCCAACATTAGTGTTTGTCACTGATGCTGGTGATCTTGGGTACACTTATCTCTTATTCTTATAAGTGCCTCATCTATAACAGCATCATCCCTCATTACAAATTCAGTTTCGTGCACATTTAAGATATGCTTATATGTGATGGCTCACCCCGAAAGGGGGGACTTTGAAGATGATATCAATTTTCATTTTTTCATTTCATCTGTTGCAGCATTTTTAAAGCTTTAAAATGACACCTTACTTGTTGAAATTGATTAAGTCGATCAAATTTTACAACAGAAAATCTGCTGGAAATTCTTATTATTTTCTTTATTTTTCGCTGCCTATTTTCACTTGTATCTTGAAAAGTTTTCTGTCGCAAAGTCCCACTTTTTGGGGTGAGTCATCACATATGAACTTAATACTCACAGTATTGTGTTCGTTGGGGAATCAAGTTAGCGCAGCGGTATTTCTCTCGCTTTGCACCACTGATTCCTGTGTTCGATTCCCGATCACGGCGCTGTATGTGTATTTTAAGTTTTGTTTTGAAAAGGTCTACATGTTGCATATAGATGAACCATTTTTTTAGTAAATGGCAAAATGATGTTTCCTTTAAATTACAAGAAAATGTTATAGAGATTGGAACTTTGGTTTCAAGAAAGGGATGGTTGATAAGTATAAATGTCAAAAATATTAATGGTAAGCACAATTTTAAATAATATTGACTTTGATACAGTTTTTAAATATATACACATTTTTCCTCTTCCTCTTCACTTATGACAATCTGTGAAGCCTAATCCTGAAAAGTAAAATGAAATATCAGAAATAAATTATGTGATGGCCAAATGTCTTAGGGGTGCACCATTTGATTCTCAGGTCGGAGCATAAAAGTTTTTTGAAAAAAATAAATTTCGCTACCGAAGGCGACGAAAATAAATCTTGACCCAAAGATGAGTAAGAAAAAAAAAATTACCCAACTACTTCAAGGTAAAGAAAAACATAAAAAATGCAATAAAAAAACTTTGCCAATGAAGGCGGCAAAAAATAAATCTTGCCGCCTTTAGCGGCTAAAAAACAAAACCTTGACTCGACCCCAACTTCCATGCCCCCCTGAAAATCAAATGGTGCCCCCCTTAATGATAATAATTTGTATTAAAATATGTTTAGTCTTGTCTTATTTGTATAGTGATAATTATTACTTGTTCACAAGATAACATGTGCACAACTATTTATTGTTTCCCTCATGGGGGCCAAGACTTGGAAGAAATAGTATCCAAGCCTCAATCAGGATTGGAACCTGGGACCTCTTGTTTGATGTTTTTGAGGCACCTTGTATGAGCACCACATGACAAAGTTCCTCTCAAACTTTAGTTTGACTTAAATCTAAACCTTTGTTATGTTTCAGCTTAGCAATTGTTAATATTTGTCAAATTAATTACTAAACCCTCACCTGTCACTGACTGTTAAGACAGATCAAATGTATTCAAATTAATTAAAACTGATCTGTGAACAGGAGGTCAAGTTTATTGGAGGTAATTAAAATGGAACTAATCAACAGAAGGTAGATTGATTTACCAGCTAGCTACTAGGGTCCTGGTTGTATGGGTTTGTTATGTTTGGAATGTGGGCCTATTGTAGGCCTACATGTTGAAAAGTTGTCACAGTCAGCCTCTAGTTTTGACTTTTGCCCTTTTATCATTCACACATATTCTCGGAATGATGAGCATAGCGCGGGAATATCTAATATACTAGTACTTGGAGGTGAATTTTTCTCTCCTCCAACACTGATAACTGTAGATGAATTTATCTCGGGGAATTTATATTAAAGATATAGAAGGGCCTGGGGTGTATTTCACAAAGGTGATCGTAAGTTCTATTCGTAAGTGCAATCGTAAGTATAAAAACGATCGTGGCTACGAATGATCGTAATATTCATTTCACAAAAGGTTATAAAAGTAATCGGAGCTACGAATGAAGATACGAATTATCGTAACATATAATGCCTGTAATTGTTGCTGGGTATATTTCACAAAGAGTTACGAACGTTCGTAGATTGCCAAAACTTAGTAATTATCGAACAGCAACCAATATCTATAAAGAGTTCTTGTGTTATTTATGTGACGCAAATGGCTAGTCAATTTCATCTACTATACTATTTAATTCATTTTGTCGCAAAATAAGCCATAACTACATCGAATTTCAAACTTACGATCCTATTTACAATACTTACGATGACCAAAAGGTGGTCGTAGACTTATGAAGATATTTACGTAAGTCTTTCGTGAAATAAACTTACGATTGTTCGTAACTTTACGATAGAATCTAGTACTTACAAAACGGTTTGCGACACTTACGAGCGGTCTTAACCCTTTGTGAAATACACCCCTGGTCTGTCATGGGGCTTTTTTTATTAGTTATCTAGATTTTCATTATAGAACAAAAGATGGTGCTCTTATGGAATACCACGATCAGATAGTGATCACAGCAAAGCGAGATGGACTAACATGGCCAGCAAGCTGTTTGCTGGTGGATTAGTAGGATCAATGCTGCCCTCCATATGTGTAGAGAAACAAGTTCTATATATTAAAAGTATGCAACTCTCACACTTCGAACCTGAAGTTCATTTACTTGTGCATGAATTGATTTTCCTAGAAAAAGTGTGTTTCAAAAATGTGCAAATAAAAATTACAAATATAGATTAAAAGACAATTATTATTTCAATTTGTTCAATAACAAGTATGCAACTCTCACACTTAGAACCAGAAGTTAATTTACTTGTGGATGAATTGATTTTCCTAGAAAAAGTGTGTTTCAAAAAATTTGCAAATAAAAATTACTAATTATAGATTAAAAGACAATTTTTATTTCAATTTGTTCAATAACCATTTCTGTTTACTGATGCACAAGTAATAAATCCTTGTTGTATCTGTTACACCAGTACAATTGATCCTTGACAAACTATTCAGAACCTATTGGAAATGGTGCCCTACAAATATGTCTAAGGACCTACAACGACATAACTGTTTGGCCTCAAAGGGCTCAAACTCAAAACTAAATAATTAGTCCAGTCCTGCTTCACCAGGCGTCTCCCATTTACACTGACAAGTTTAGGAATGGTCTTGAATGAATTGAATTTATGCTTTCACTTTTCCTCAGAAGCTCGCAGAGTCGCATGCTTTATCATTATAGACCTAAATGAGCATGGTCCAAGTTTTCCAATTATGTTTTCATTTTCATATGAAAAATCATCCACTCATCAGTATCAAATTTCAGTTTTTAAACTTGGTTCAACCATTTTGATTTTATAAGCAATTTTATGAGTTTTCTTAAAACATTGTTGTGTAAATTTAATTATAGTTACTTTACCATAAATATACACATTTTCACTAGCATTTCTAAACCAAAACACATTACAGCCATGGATTAAGAGAACGTTTAGAGAAATATTTTATTGTAACCAAAATCTGAACAAGTTCAAAAAGGTAAAGCAATATCAGACAACATTCTCTATAAAAAACACTGATATTAACTGACAAAAATACCCTTAAAATGACCCTAGGCACCAGTCTGGTCACTAGAACTTTTGACCCTCCCACCCAAAAAGTGCAGAGTACATTGTTCAGCTATTATAATCTAAACATATGTTAAGACAACACCAACCCCTTCATTTTGTTGTGGCCATCAGTCTATGTGGCCATACATGCACTTTGTAGCTTTTTGCTTTTTTTATTCAATCAATTAATTTCTGATCACCTGTCTGTCAGATCAATTAAAACAACTGACCACAAGATAATGAACAATTCAACTTGACCTTAAAGTGACCAGCTAAACTGACCTTTTCTTGGCTGACCTGAAGGAGTTGACCTCATTTGGGAGTACATCACCTGTGCATAGTTTAGTCTTATGAAAGTCACTCATAGCAGCAGAGGGGGGAGGGGATTAACAGAGATGATGCGTTATTCACTTGAAACAACAAACCATAAATGTTTATTTATTTCCATCATAATGTATGTTTATTATTATTTATGTATTTTTATTTTTTTATTTTATTTTATTTATTAATTTCTTTTTTTCTTTTTTCCCCCCTTTTTTTTGGGGAGGTTGTCAATTTCTCAAAACCACTGAAATTAGGCCAAAAAAAAAATTATGTTTGTTTGCCCTCCGCGACCGACCCTAAAAATGCCAAAAATTTGGGTCGCGATTTTAGTTTTTTTTTTTTTTCTTCAAACATGTAAGATATGAAAACTCAATATTTTCGATATAAAACGTAAAATTTAGCAGTGTGAAGTCACATTAGTAGTATAAAATGCATATTTCCTCTAAACAATGACCCACAATTTTTTATTAAGCCCTGCATTGCTTGGTATTCACGATAAAATCCATGGAATGACATCATATGTGTTGAGTAAAAAAAAAAAGAAGGAAAAAAAAAAAGATTAACCGACCGACCGACCCAAAATTTTAATTTTTCCACTGGAGGGCAAACAAACAATATTTTTTTTTTGGCCTTAGTTTTGGGTCGATCAAAATGATTTATTTTTTTTATTTTTAAATCTCGCACCCCTCCCACCAAAAAAACAATGTCTATAGGCCCAATTTTGATAAAGTTGCTTGAAACTAATTTAAATTGACCAAAATGGGGCATTGCCTCATATCACCAGGTTTTACCAGGTAATCATATGAGGCAGAATAGTTCCTTGTTTAAAGGAGCATGTTCCGATTGCCTCAAACACACAAAAGCAGTCCGACCCAAATTTACAGCACCCCTACCTCGGAGCATGTATACCTGCCAACTTGTGATGATCCTGACATTTGCATTAATGAGGCCCTCTAGAGATCATGACAGTCAGGAACAGTGGTCTGCTGGTGTAATTAACAGTTCATTTAAAGGATTAGCACTGAAAAGGTCAACAGTTCTCTGTTCATGGGGCCAAACTTCAAAAAGTTTAAAACAATTAATTCCTCTCCCCTGTAAGCCTTATTATTGTTACCATAATTAAATTAAATCTTTAACAATCATAACATGTGTAGTTTGATTGACAATGATTTTTTTGAATTTTAGCAAGACGGTTTTCTTAGGAAACTGACCTAGTTAAGCATTCCTTTAAAAAAAATGTATCAACTAAAGTTGACTAGATTCAAAGCCCAATTGAAGTCATTAATTAATTTGTGCATTTATGACACAAAATAATAAAAAAAATATTGAGAATTTTTTTGAAATAATATCACTGAACGTATTATAGAAGAAGTATTAATCCGAAGCAAATAAAAAGCATCACACATTATTATGATATCATAAAATATCTGCAAAATGTCTTCTTCAATGTTTCTATTTTTGAATTCAAGAGGTAGGTTTAGGGAAGTTAATATTTTTAGCAAGCCAGTGATGTAACCAGGGGATGGGAGGGTCCCCCTGAAAAGATGCCTACCCCCCCCCCCCAACAAACCATATCAAGAAAAGTACAAAGTTTCCGTATAATGTAAATAAAATGTTATGTTAGTGTTCAAAATGTGGCCCTTTGTAGGTTAATATATTTCAAAATTTGCACCTAAATGATGTAATTTTTTGGAATATTTAACCCTTTCGATCGGATAGAATGTCTGAGTGTTTCCAAAGGAGCTAACGAGAGAATGTTCAAGGGTTCCAATTCATATTGAGTGTAAATTAATTCAGTATGGGCTAGATACACTCATATTGCAATTCAGGATCAAAAGGGTTAAGAAAAGTCACAAATTGTCACAGAACATGGTTTTCTTTTTAGTGATTTGCTAAATCAAAAAAAAAATTGGGTGTACCTTTTTGTGTCTGCCAAGAACTCTTTCGCCCTTGCAAAATTGCCTTGCCCCTTCTCGCCCCTCAAATGAGAATTTTTGCTTTTTCGCTACCTGATGTGCTCCAAATAGCACTTCTCAAGTTGTTATAGTGTGTGCTGTGGGTTGGTATGCATTTTGTATCTAATAGTATATACTGTAAACGGGAATATTTTCGCGAGCAGAATTTTTCGCGAAATCAGACAATCACGACATTTCCGCGCGTGTTAAATTAGCGTTTCAAAGCTTTAGTACATAGACCTACACATAAAATGAATGTATTCGCGAGGTGTTACATTCGCGGTTAGATGTTGACTCGCGAAATTCGCGGAAATTAAACCCTCGCGAAAATTTGCCCGTTTACAGTAGTTTGATCTGTACTGAAAATCACTCACCTCATGTAGGCCTATATTTTAGGTGTGTGTTATCGCATTTGCACACATCATAGAAGGCCTGTTTTAGACAAGAGAATCAGGAACCAAAACCAATGGAAAACCATCAGCAGTCTTTAAAGGTGTGATTCCAATCAATTTCACTCACAAAATCAATTTGGAGATTTTGATACCATATGAAAGCGCATATTTTTCATAACCCCTGTAAATTTTTGCGCCCATATTCCGTTTTATTTTAAGAGATATGGTCAAAAAAGTGCTGAATTACTTGAATATTTTGTTAACCAACGTAAATATACTGTATGTTGCTATGGGCACATTTTTGCCTGTAGCATTAATTTGGCTCAAGGTATGTGAGAGAAACTTGACAATTGCTGTATGTAGGTATTTCATTCAAATATGAAAAAAAGTGTATGTTAATTTTTTGGGAAATTTCTTTATATGAAAATTGTGAGAGTTGACCCTAGGACCTCTCACACCTGATCAAGTGTCCAACAATAACTAGCCACTGAAACTAGACAACATCTGAATATTTTTGAACAAAATTAAGCTTAAATATATCTTTTCTGTCTGGACAAAATTCTGATTTGAGCTTTTGAAGACCTTAAACTTAGGTATGTTTTGAAATGAATTTTGAGTAGAGAAGTGTCACTAAATCCTTTTTTTAATGAACACTGGAATTTCATCATTTCTCTTACAATCATGATCAACTTGTTTTGAAATTTCACTTGACAACATGTATTTCTGCAGCTTGTTCACACCACACCACTGACTCTGTCAAGTTTTTATTAGAGTTAGAGATTAGGGTGTACTTATATAGTCCGCCCAGGATGTGTGTCATAATGCAGGGGTTCCCTACCTCAAGTTGTCAGCCTTCTTGCCCCAAACTTGACTGCATCAAGTCATTGACTTTTTCAAATGTCAAATTGTTGCCAGTGACACAAATCCTTCAATAAACTGAAGGCATTTCCCCAAAGAGGTGTTGACAGAAAAGTTGCCAAAGTGATCAACTCTGGAATGACTTTTTTTCAGAAGTGAAATTCTCTATTTTGGATAAAACTTGAAACCTCATTTTAAAATTAACCAATTGAGCAACCGGATTTGGTTTGTTGTAAAATTTTTAGGCACTGTTTAAAATGAACTGGTATTTTGTGTTTGTGTCATTAGATTTTTGCTTAGGTTTCCATAATAATAATACTTTAATTGTGCTGAGATGAGTTTCCACCAGGCCTGGTTTCCACTTTGTTTTGGACCAAGTGTTTACTATTATTTTGGGGGAGTCAAAAATTTTGGGTGGACAACTGCTGAAATAATTTTTTTGTATATTTTTTTTCAAAAATGTTGCATCTTGGAGTTGGAAACTTTCAGGATAAAAGAACTTGTATAACACATTGTAGGTTTTCTTTTTGTAAGCCTACAAAGTGTTTAAATATAAAAGCTTATTAGGAATGTTACAAGGAAAATGAATCCAAATCCTTCATGTAAAGAGGTAGTTATTAAATTACGACTAATTGAGTGAAATCAGGCTCTGGTTCTTGCCGTGTGCAGATTTGCATAGGAAATACCATAATTCATCCATTTAATCCAGGCAACGTACCAAGAATCTGACATCATTCAGGTTCATCAACCTTCCCGTTCTTATAAGCCTACCAGGATATTTTGAAATCGCCAAAACAACTTGTGATCGGCCAGGCCAACTAGTAATGCTTCATTTCGTAATCCCTGGAAACATAGGTACCCCACTGAGCCGATGTGCGCAAATACTGGGAGCAGCTGGCGTGAAATATGCATTATAACCTATTGTCAAGATTTCATAATATGTCATGAAAGTAGGTTATCTCTTTTTCTTTTTACTTGTGCCGAAATACCATGATTGTTTTTTCGACACACGTCATGTTTACCCATTTGATGTCAATTGACCCCTTAATGAACCTGCTTTCACTTTATCTCTTATTTTCAAATCATTGTACCAATGCCTATAAGTTGTAAGAAACATTTCAGACGAAACTTTGTTAGGTTAAGAAAACAGGGTTATATAAAGACATTTTTAAGCTTTACCACGAGTGTAAAATAAAATCAGATACGACTTTCTTACGTTTATATAACAAAATTTGGTGATGATTCTTATCAAAAGTCGTCCATTTGTCATCGCTCAACCTGAACGACTATGAACAATCTACATGGTTCATTAACGCAGATATATGTGATATTTTGCAAATTGGACAATTGATCCATAAACTTATTTGAGCCATAAATTTTTTGATGATTTGGTGAGTTGGTAAATTTGACTGTTTGAACTGCTATGACACATACATGACTTGTGTATTCTGTGATGAAAGAGCCCGGTCACAAGTTAATTCTTGGTTTTGAACTGATTTGTCAGCAAAAAAACTGACATGAATGATGCGTTTTTTCGAAGTATGGTCACTAATGAAGCAAAGGGGACAGCCAGTGTACCTACATCTTTTTCCACTGATATGACTTTTGCAATGAGAAGATCATACCATCTTTTTGCTAATATTTTCACCGAAAATAACATCTTTCCAGGCATTCATGAAGATTGTCATTTTCTTCAAAGGTTTTTTCGTTTTGTTTCTATTGTTTTTCTCTGTGGAGCGGGATTCTCCCCTCCCACTCAAATGACTTCACTTCATTGATCTTGTGCTGTTTTTTTAATTGGTCATTGCAGTTGCCATAGCAACCATAAGGGACAAATTTTACGTAACATTCATAACAATAATCAGTCATCAAAGACAAAACAAGCCAGTGCTCTAATTCAATCCTTCGCCTTAGTTTTTCCTTCTTGTTCACGACTTTTACCCGTTTATCACAATTTTATGTGGATTTAAAAATTGGATAATAGTATCATTAATTTTTGAGATATTTTTCAGATAAGAAATTTGGCATTAGTTCCATTTACCAATGACAGAAGAATAGACAGTATTCATGGTAACTGAACATTGAAGTATGCTGTCAATTTATATACCATGCTATTTCCCAGAAAACTTGATTCAGAGTGACTTTAATGTTTAGTACCTAATATCTTACATAATTCTCCCCAATTATAGCATTATTTGATGTGTCATTTATGTATTTGCTGCTTGACAATATGAACTTTTCACCTAGGCTTTGTCATGACACCATCTAATGGAGTCCATGATATTTGAGTACTACAGAACTTGAACCATGCATTGCCGATACAGAAGGATTAAGTACTTATCCACCTTTTTATACTTTTGTTGTATTTATATCCGGGAATTTATATAAGGAAGTAAATTGGGACATCCACTCCCATAGCCTTCCCCCCATAGCCTTCCTTAATTTACTTTTTCAGAATTCACGGTCATAAAGAAAATTAGTAACAAGTTTTAAGTCACACTGTTGCGCTGAGTTAAACACATACTTCTCTTTGCAGTTGCTGCAGTCAAGTCCGGGAGTCAATAGCAGGCACATGCTACAAAAATGTGTTTGTCAGTTGCCCTGAGTACTCGAACACTAGCGGGGAACTTGGTCAATTCGTTCCCTTTAAGCTGACAAATTCCCCACCATTTTGTGCCGACTTCTCCGCAGGTCAAGCCATCCACAAGGCTTCCTTGTGTAGAGCTCTACTCTCAATTCCTGGCCCAAAGGATCGCATCAAATCACTGCCGTAATCCCGTACATGTCCCCCGCCGGCGGGTACGTTTATACTGCACAAATCCTCGGCCCTGTTCCAGGATCTATGGCCCTATCTTGACAAATTCCATGCTAGGCCCTGGTATCTGGGGCCAGGAAACAAGTGCATAATATTCAATTTGACAGACAAGGCCTTAAATTTTGAAAATACATGGTGTGCTACAAACAGCACTTCTCAGGATATTCAGGTGTGCTGTAGGTGTGCATTTTGTATCTTATTGTGTTTAATTTTACCAGATTTAGAGGTGTGCTGAAAGAGCACTCCTCAAGATCAATTTAGGCGTGTGGTGGTGTGCTATCGCACTTGCACGCCTCAAAATAGAAGGCCTGACAGAGAATCACAACTTAATTCTGAAAAGCCTAACAACAAAATACCTTGTTTAGATATTGCTATTTTATCTTTCATAGCTCTCTCACTCCCTTAAATTCTTGATTGTCACTCTCTTCAAAAACTTTATAGGTAGGCCTAACCAGTTGTGAGGGGGTCATATTTAGTATATAGACAAACTTTGCCCTTGTTACAACAAGATACCATAGAAAGAATTTTAAAGGAACTTATTGTTGAGGAGATCTCAGAACAATTAAAATAGGCTAATTAACAAGCTTAAATTTACACAGCAAAGTTTCACCAGAATTGAAATCTCTATGCAGGTGGCTTACGCAGGTAAATGGAGCTTGTTGGTGTAACGTCATCCCGGTGAACTTTGCACAATTTCCTGTCTCTCAAGTTTACTGTAAGAAGACTCAAGTTGATGTAATTGATGGTGTAATGCAATCTTAATGTGTAGGTTCTTAGAGGGTTTCAAATCTGAAGCTGCGGTTTGTGTATGGGATCAGTAATGTGGGCAGTTATTTCCATTTTAAATGTGTATAGTTTGTGGTCAGGAAGATTCACAATTTTATTGTCCCTTTCAAATTTGTAAAGTGTCCTGTTCTGGAATGTTACACGTTCAAGTTTATCCATTTCAGTAAGATTTGGAAGAATTTCTGTTTCTGCGAAACACTTTGATTTTGTGATTTCGTAGTTTTGTGAATCAGATTTAGACATGTTTAATGGCATCTTGTTTCATCTCCTTATCTTGAATGGAGTTTAAACCTGCGGTGCAGTGCCTGTATTGTCCTTCAGCAAGACATTGGGGCAATCTACATGAAGTTCGGATCTAGATGCATGCGCATCTCTGAGATCCACATCTCCGTAGCCCGCTTACACCTTACGCATTTACGCCGACTGTTGTAAAGCAGATCCGGATCTGTGTAGCCACAGTCTACTGCGAAGTGGCTTATTCATCAGGATTTGCACTCTCGTGTAGATTGGCCCATTAGCTCATATGTGCTAATATAACTTCGTCTCAAAGCTCTCCTACTCTTGAAAAACTAATGCAAAATGCGGTTTTATTTTTATTTTTTAGATTTTTTTTTTGTGTGTGACAGAAGTCATGAGTGCTATTCTAAATAGAAAAGAGTTCCATATGTTCTCCATCATATAAAGCTTTTACCTTTGAAATAAGGATAAGCACTGTGGTATATGTAAATCCAGGCTGTCCCCTTTACCTTTACTTATAAGTACTTGCTTCCTGTACCTGTACTCTTTACCCTCATGTCACCCATCTTGCCCCAGCATTTTACCCTTGTCATCACCCTTCTCTGTCTGTCCACACTTTGTCTTAGGAATAGTCCTGCGAATCTTCTTCACTCAATGTCTATCATAAGATTAATTTATAACCCGTCACTTCCCAGCCATTACATTTATCCGCACTCTGTCCTTTGGTTACCCCCTTCCTGTCTGTTTTCACCCTCCCCCAGGTTCTAACGCCTACCTTTTTACACGAGATACTCTCATCGCCTTTATTGTACCTTACCCACCGAGGGAGGGGGCACATGTATCTAAAAGTAGATATCGTGTGCGATAATAAAAAACACTCATTGTGTTTGTGAAGAAGAAACGGATCACATTTAGTGTTTCAAAAAAGCAAAAATAAAAAAGGGTATGTATTTGGCAAGGGTTTATTAAAGAATATATTTGATACGTATATGTTGGTTTACTCATCCATATCCTTACCAAGGTATGGCCATGTTGATTTGAAAAATCATAACTATTTTAGGACATAGAAATCCTAGTTTATCCTAATCCTTTTGATTGCAGTTTTGGGTCAGTTTATAAGGGCAAGTTTAGAGCATGATATTCACCTCCAAATACAAGTGTCCCCGTCCCCTGACTGTACCCTGGAATTTACCCCTCCCTCAAGTTATTTTCCAGTCCCAAGATATATGAACACATCCTGATTTCTAGAAACGTACCTGGTATTATTACCTATGTGAAAAGTTCACGCTTGTTAGTGCAGTAGAAATAAACGTTGATGACTGTTACATAATCCAATTAGCATGTCCCACCTCATCTTTTTGCCCTCGCTCTTACCCCTATCGTGATATTTGAGTTCCGGTTAATAAACTGACTTCATTATGTTGTGGCCAGGTAAGCTTCTGAGTTATCTCAACAATGTCAGGTACCTGGCCCGTACCTGGTTGCAAGACCTTTCTGAATGTTAAATTGTCATATAAGTGCAAGAAAGTTACATCTGCAATAGCTGCCATTTGTCACTTATTAGGTTTGCACACTGCACAATATTCAGTCTTTGGTCAGTGGCTCTTGAAATGGTTCTTCAGGTGACCGTCACCTGAAGAACCATTTCAAGAGCCACTGACATATGACAGAGAAATTATGGTGGATTTTTCACATTCTAGTGACCAGGTGTTAAATAAATAAAACTTAAGGCAGCTATTGCAGATACGACTTTCTTGCACTCACATGACGAAATATCTTATCCTTGGCTTTCTTGTCTTCTTGCCACTCTGGTAGACTATTAATAAGATGGGAGGATGTTGTGGCAACTCTCAAGATGATAACAAGGGTTTGTCAAGAGGGAAACGGATCATGGTTGGATTTATAAGATGGATCTGCCAATTACGATATTATTCTTTTCACATTATTTTGATAGGCTTATAAGACTTATGTTCAACTTGTTTAACTTTATTTTCTGTATATAGAAAGACAA
>JXSR01S011946.1:25080-42328 GCA_000969725.1 Ophiothrix spiculata | reverse complement strand
AAAAAATAAAAATTGGGGGTCACGGACCTAATTTTCCAGAAAAATACTAAAGTATGGCCATTTTTAGCTTCAAAACACTACTCAGAGAATATGCGCATGCGTATTGCGTGACTTACCAACTCGGAAACTGGCGCGTACTGGTACGCGTGAACGGCGCGTGGACCAAACACCTTAAGTCGCGAGAGATTAATGCGGTTTCTTAATTTAGACAGTTATATGGCAAGGGTCTACCACAATAGGATAAAAACTTCATTTGCAATTCATGAAGAAGAGGAACACATCTTATATGTCAGTATTTTTGTCTGAAATGTAACTTATGAAACGTGGAATGGCCCATTTTTATTTATACCTATACGCCGGGACAGTAGTGACGTCACAATTTATGTAAATCGCCCAACACGTGCGTTTTGGACCCAAACAAATGATCGTGTCTACTAATCATATGTATTAACACAATAGGCACATGTAAACATACAATTCAGACTGATTTTTCTCGGTTGGAATACAAAATTAACGGCAGGGGTCCCGTCCTGGCTTGTAATCACAACCTACAGCATAATAGGCCGGCATGTTTTCCCTTATTTCTGTTTTAGACGAAAGTTATGATATAAAATCGGAGTCCAAATTTTTCCCCATAGACTTAACGTGTGGCAAAAATGGCCACACCGTTTGTTTGGGTCAAAAACGCACGTGTTGGGTGATGTGCATAAATTATGACGTCACAACTGTCCCGGCGTATTGTCAGGGGATGTGCGTGAACCAGTTACTGGGGAAGTTACATTATCACTACGATACTGAATTAAATTTATGCCTACCAAGTGATAAATTTGTCACCCCTTGTTTGTTCTTCTGTAACACGAAAGGTATTTATGACCTCACATCACAAAAGAGATCGCCTATTAATTCCTATACAAAACGGCTTCCAGATCATGACGGATATTTTGGCTATAAATCGACTGGTCGCTTAAGCTCTTGGATTTATTTTGAGATTATGATCTAGATGAGCTCACAAAGTGAAAAAATATATAGGGTAACCTTGATAATTTTTGCTAGGTCATTAAGAACATAGGATATGCTCAAAATTGTGTTTTCTCCAACTCGATACAAAATTTCTGTAGACACTAAAAATAAAAAAAAAACACCTTGTTTAGGCTTTCGCCAAGGAAACCCAACTTGGTACTTGGTACCAAGTAAGCTGAAAGAAGCTTATCTTTAACAGGGCTCCAAGATGTTTTTTAAATTCAGTTTTGAATCAGCTCTCAAATTGCTCAAAAAACGTCAAAATCATGGTAATCTTTAACCATGTAGTCTGACTACATTTGAACTACAGAACATGATCAAAAAGATATTTTACCAAAACACATAGTTCCCACCTTTTTTTAGCTTTTGCTTTAGAGAGAGCAATGAAATACATGCTTCTGCAATGGCCTCTACTGGCAGAAAGCCTTCATTTAGCGGTGTGTGTTCTTGAGGTTGGGTGTGGAAATCTCTGTTAGTATGTGAACAACCTGGATCCCCTTGCCCAATGGAAAGGTTAAGATAGCCTTTTCTTAGTCTTTCATTGACATTTAAAGGTTAACATACATATTTTCTTAACCTTATTATCAATTTAAGGTTAACAGCTGTGAATTCTTAACCTTAGTCTTTAAAATTTAATCTTTCAGGACACACTCTAAGCCTTAATTGCCAAAATTTCTAAGTCCTTAACCTTTAGTGAAAAATAATCTAAGTGCTTAGCCTTTGTCCTTAGCTTTTGAGTGAAAAGGTTTAGAGGTCAGAAATTAATTGATTATACAAATTTCAAATTTGATCGTCTGCTGGCTGTGTTAAACGGTTTCAATGATTTTGGCATTTGTAGGTATGATTTTTTTATATTTTTTGTAGTAGTATGTCCATAGATGCTACTGATCAATTAGGTATAATCATTTTGTATTTGATGAGTTTAGCTTTGACAAAACTAAGCAGTTTGATATTGCAATGTGTAAATGAAGTATTAAGCTTATAGTGTCTGACACACATTGTTAAGAAGCCTAGCCTTAACCTTTCTTGTTAACCATTGCTTAACATTTCAAGGTTTAGCTCATTTAAATATTTCGCCTCTATATAAGGTTAAGTAGCATTTAAGGTTTAGAAGCTTAACTTTAAAGGTTAAGAAGCCTAACCTTAGTTAACCTTTCTTGTTAACCATTGCTTAACCTTTCAAGGTTTAGCTCATTTAATTATTTGCCTCTATATAAGGTTAACTAGCATTTTTTCTTATCCTTAACCTTTCAAATTTACCATTAGGGTTAATATGTACATATTAACCTTTAAAGGTTTAAAATTTACTGATTGTTAAATGTTAAGGAAAGATTAACAAAAGGTTGGTGATTTGGGTAAGGGGTGGTAAATTACAATGGCAACTTCACTGACTTTTTAGAATTTTATTCATACCAGGTGTCACAAAAAATGGTTACATATAGAAAAATGACCGTGTGCATAAACTATAATAGTTGGAGAAATGAAACTTTGCACAAATTATATTACAACCCTCTATTAGTTTTTGAGGTATCAACAGAGAAAGACATCTATGTAAGAAACACATTTATTCAAAATTGAACAAAATAATAAGTATACGTGTTTCGTGGTATTTATTTATTTTTTTGATGTGCAATCTCTTTTCTATCTGATCGTTTAGAATCACTTTACATTGAACCAAAATGTGGTACAAATTTCAATGAATAATAATTGAACTCTCTTTGAATTAAGTTGAATACGCAATAAGCATATTCAAATTTTCATGGGCAACATTAATTCTTACACTTTTAAATCTGCAAACTTGTGTAAATTTTGAAAGGAAAAACATCTACATGATGTGACGCTTAAACTTACAGGACATGTTCGATTCATAATTTTCTTTATTTATTAGCAAAAGTCCCATCGACATTTATAAATAGCAAAATTTTGAATCCATGACTATATTTGCCCAAAATCAGATTTCGACGTAATTTTCGGATCTGAAGCAATTTATTCGTCATAATTACGTAACAGCTTGTCGGATTTTCATGGTTTGGGGTTTATTTAAAGCAACCTAGCTTTGGACCTCTAAATTTCAAGTTCAAATGGGGTTGAACGAGTGTTAAAATCACATCAAACGAACATCCTACGATTTTTTTGAATTTTGTAAAAAATATGTTTCTGACATAGGTATCTATCTTTGGTGATAACTTACGACATGATAATGCTTCGATATTAAATTTTGCAAACATCTAGCAGAGGTATTTATCATAAGTTAGGCAAAGTTTGAATTCTCCAACTGCTATAGTTTTTGCAAACAAAATTTGTCTACATGTAACCATTTTTAGGACACCTGGAATTTATTTAATAATGTCCCTCTGGATTGTTGTTCCCATGTTTCCAACCGTAATCCTTTCTATCATTAGACTTGTTATATGAATTGATTAAGAAATATGAAATAAAATGTTGGCAATAGGCATAAGTCTTGAAACACAATTAAAAAAGTATTGCCTCACCAGTAAAAATTTGCTTGTATGCCAATATGTAACGTAACTTTTAATTCGTGTGTATTACCAATCAATTAATCAATCAATGATACAAGTACTTAAGGGGCGCACCATTAGATATCTGAGGGGGGGGGGTAGGAAGTTTTCGGGAAAAAAAATTCCCCCTCCAAAGGTAGAAGGAAAAAAAATTCCCCCCTGAACATGGAATGGGGGAAAAAACAGGTAATTGACACAAAAAAAATCGCGCCCCATGGGGCGCGAAAAAAAAAAAATCCCCTCCGAACCCAACTTCCTACCCCCCCCTCAGATATCTAATGGTGCGTCCCTAACTTGCATAACATGCATACCCCATGAAGGAGTGTATTTGTACAGGGGACCCGCGGCTTTACGTGACTGTCTGACCACAGAGCAAGTAGAGTAAAGTTTCTTGCCCAAGGAAACAAGGAGATTTCATTAGTTACCGGATTATTGTCTAGCGTTACTTTTTTTTATACAGAGCAAGAATAAAATTTGCAATTTTTCTGAATGACTTATAGTGTTTTTAATGCTAACAACATTAAGGTGCAGTATTGTATCTGTTAGTAGAATTACATTTTTCTTGGAAAAAAATGAATGGAGTATTGTCATTGAATGGGAAAATTTTGTCAAAAAGACAATCCTGCACCCCACTCCAACTTCAACACTCTTGGATCTTTTGTCAAAAGTAGGGTATCAAAATAAAAGCTGCTATTCCTAAAATAAAGATTACATTCACGTCATCTATATTTTGGCGTAGAAGATATTTTTTACAAGGAAGGCTTTTTGGATTACCTTTATTTTAAATCCTATAAAATCATTTTTATAGAAAAAAAATATTTTTTTTCAAAATATTTCTTTTAGCTTGATGGATTTTAAAACAATGACTGGTCACCTTGAAAATCAAGTTGGCTGCTACTACAGTGTCATCCAAAAATTATATCTGTTAAAAAGTTTTTACTGCCATTTGTCTTCAAGATTTTTACCCTGCCGATGACTTCGGCAGGGTTTTGTTTTTGACAAGTTTCTTCCTTTCATTCTTCTTCTTTCTGGCAACACTTTGATGTCTTATATCTCTGGCATACAATGACCAATTTTGACCATTATTTTGTTTTGAGAATCTATCATCCTATCTTTTACTGTATAACTTTAGAAACCAATTATTTTAGGTATAAGAAAACCTCAAGTGAAATCTGTGACTGATTTGACCTGGCACTTGGACACCTCTGCATCACATGTTGTCACTCCATACATTGCTATGTTAAAACTATGAATGTATATTGAAGTAATCATAAATGTGGAAGATACTTTCTCAAACTTTCATAAATGATCAGAGGAGAGTGGCCGTGGCAACTATTGCATGGTTGCCGTTCGGTATCGTAGACGATGCCGCCTCTAGTAAGCCATTGGAAACATCGTTGAAAAATACAACTTCCGGGATCGTGCGGGATGGCCGCTAAAATTATATTCCTAATTAGTAAAAAATATGATAAAATCTATAAAAAGTGGGGTTCCAGCGGATTTAGAGTAATACAATTATGTTGAATTTTGTGACATTACTTTTATAATTTATTTGATCAATGTAAAAAAAGGAGTTTCTGTAATATTTTCAATTTATAGTTTGTGGCTCCGCCCATTGCGATACACGTAAAATGTATTCCTATATTTGCGTTTAGAAATCCCTCAGCCTAAATCAAATAAATCGTGTCCTATGCCGCTTGGAAATGATTTTAAGGATGGTTCTGGTTGTCACTTTTGAGTTTCAAATATTTGAGTTTAAAGTTTTTGAATCTAAAATATTTGAGTTTGAAATTTTAGAGTTTAAAATATTTGAGTGTCAAATATTGAGTTTCAAATATTAAAGTTTCAAATTTTCGAGTTCCAAATTTTCGAGTTCCAAATTTTCGAGTTGAAAATATTAGTTTCAACTTTTCAAGTTCTAAAATTTTCAAGTTAGAAATTTTTGACTTTCAAATTTTTGAGTTTCAAATATTGAGTTTCAAATATTCAAGTTTCAAATTTTCAAGTTCCAAATTTTTGAGTTTCAAATTTTCAAGTTGAAAAAATTTGATTTGAAAATTTTCAAGGTAAATATTACGAGTTTCAAATTTTTGAGTTTAAATGTTAGTTTCAAAATGTTAAGTTCTAAATTTTAAATTTTAAAGTTGAAAATTTTTAAGGTGAATATTTCTTGAGTTTCAAATTTTTGAGTTTTTCTAAATTTTCAAGTTCAAATTTTTGAGTTAAAATTTTCCAGTTTCAAATTTTTGAGGTTTCAACATTTTCGAGTTTCAAATTTTTGAGTTCTTTTTTGAGTGAAAAATTTTTAAGTTAAAAATTTTTGAAATTCAAATTTATAAGTTTTAAATTTTGTTGGTCAAATTTCAATTTTTTTGCTCAAAAATAAATGATTTAGCTGGCTTCCCCATAATCATGATTCCCAGTGTCACTTTGGCTGCTTGCACGTTTGTACAAAATGAAATGCTGCAGTGGTATACTTCCATGAATTTCAATTGAAATTATCATTTTTTCAGCAAAAATGAGTAGTTTTGATTGTTTATAATTGATCATATTTTTGGATTTCTATCATATTTTCAGATTCTCAAAACATGATATTGATAAAATTGGATGGATTCTTTCGCATGATACACAGATATATTGGTCTTGCTATGAGCTCAACCAATATCTCTGTTGTGTCATACTCAATCCATCCAATTTTATATCAAACTCGGGAGAAGGGATCAGGATCACCTCCTATGTATGTTACCTGTCCCCTGACCCCTCTAAAGGTTAACGTGCCAAATTGTTCGTCTAGGACAATAAAAGTGTCAATAGTGACCCAATCGTCCGACCCCATCTTTTTGGGTCAAAGGTCAATAGAAAGGTCAAATTGTCAACTTTGACCGATTTCAAAGGTTAAGTGTCAAATTGTTGTCTAGGACCAGCGATCAATAGTGTCAAGGTGACACCATCACCCGACCTTTCCCAGAGGGTCAAAGGTCAAAAGAAAGGTCAAATTTTCAACTTTGTCCAATTTCAAAGGTTGGGGTGTCAAATTATTCGTCTTGACAAACGGTCATAAGTGTCAATTCTGACCCCGTCGTCCGACCTTTTCTTGGGATACCTTTGACACGAATACATAATTGTGACCGTCCACCAAAATTAGCAGTAAATGCCAGCTCTTGTCATTTTCACTTTTTTAATTATTTGCAAAGACCATGCTTTAAGGTTTAAAATGACACCTTAATGAACTTCACATGATTTCCAAAAGTCAAGTTATGGTCCGTCAACGGTTGTCAGGGAGTAAAACGTATAACTGAGATATACGCGTTGCAAAATTATTAAGCCCTATATTTTCTGTTGCTCGTCTTAAGAATATGCCAATTTATTTCACATTTCCTATCATTTTCTTGAAATGAAACTTTGCTCGTATTTTGTAGTAAGCACTAGAATTGTGAATCTGTCAAAATCTCAATTTTGGCAAATACGACCTTGACATGTATTTTCACCTGTAGCGCAAAATGAAGTTTCTGGCATTTACTGCTCATATGGGCTGGACGGTTACAATTTATGCATGTAGATGTCGTATGACAAAAAAAGAACAGTCGGCAGGGTCCCTGTCTCTTCAGAGGTCTATGTCTAGCCGCTGTTTTTTTGTTCCTTGTTTGCAGCAACAGAACTACAAAGCACATGTCCAGACGGTTTTGGTTCTCCACGGGAAAATTCATGTTACTATGCCAGCGATATCTCTGTAAATTGGATGGAAGCAAAGGCTAAATGTATTGAGCTTGAATCACAATTGCTTGTTATAGAAAGTGATAACGAATCTCGACATATCGGGAATTCAGGATTGCTCACCGGAGGAGCCTGGCTTGATTGTTCCATATCTTTGGATGAAGTTGAATTAAAGGTGTATTGCGGTATGTAACAATTATGGAGCACTAGCACTAAGTCTTGCATATAGGTCCATGTATATAACCAAAAAATGTTTTTTTGTGTTTCATTTTCAAGTCAAAATCAAGAAAAACACCCACAATAATCATATTCCTTGTGACTAATGCAAGTGTAAAAATCAAACAAACAAAGTCAATGAAAACAGGCTTTACCGGAGCTTTTGTTTTTCTTGATGCATTTTTAATTGCTATGTTTCAAAGTGCTATTGAAAAAAATAATCAGATCAGCATTTTTCTTTTTTCTTGTTAAGAATTGTACCAAGAAAAGCAAATATTTGGATTAATCTCATTTTCCATAAATTTGTTTTGCCGTACTCAAGGAAAACAAAAGAAATGATAATTGTAAGCATTTTTCTTTTTCTTGTTTGAAAAAGTAGCAAGAAAAACAAATGTTTAAATATTGGTCATTTTTTTTAAACGTATAGGTTTGTTTCTCATGCTTGCACAAGAAAAGTGAAAAGTGATCATTGTGAGCATTTTTCTTTTGTCCGTGTTCTATATGTAGCAAGAAAAACAAATATTTGGATTAACCTCTTTGTTCTTGATTTTTTTTTTCTTACTTGCATAAGAAAAATAAAAAACAAATATTGTGAGGCTTTTTTTCTTTTTCTTGTTAAAAATATAGCAAGAAAAAAAATTTAAAGGGGCATTGGACAAGTTCATCCCCAAACTTTTCCCCAAACATTTTTAGATTTTTGCATCATTTGAAGTATTAGCAGTAATAATGACAGCATGCAAATGTTCATTGTCAAATTCCAACCCTTTATACCAAAATATTTATATATTCTCTTATTTTTAATTATCGTTGTCGACAATGATAAATACTACCCTCTACAGTTGAATTTCTAGAATTGGCCTTTTCAGGAGACCCTTCAAGCGTGCAAAAATTTCAGCTAAAAATCAATCGATATCAAACTTCGATGTATACGTATGTGCTTAAAATTGGGACAGTAATCCCTGGACAGTAAAGATTGTAAACTATCGTCCCGATACCGATATTTAGAAATTTTTCCCGTCAGCGTCCCGTATTTCGAGCCAGCCCTCCCACAACAAATGTGGCTTCTCACAAAGACTACAACGTAAATGTCAAATATGTTGGTTGGCACAAATAGTATTCTATTGTGAATGCTGGTTATTGGAAACTCCTGTAAAATGGAAAAAGTAAAGCAAGGGAAATTTTATTTTTTGAGAGTTTATATTTACATGATAATGTCGAGGGCTTAGTGCCAGAAGGTCCTAACTGCATTTTTGGTCAAAATGAGGTTTAGGTACCAAAATGATCAGCAGAACACTGAGAATAACTTGGTAATACCTACTAATGCTTAACAAACATTCACATGATATCATCAAAAAACTGTATGACCTATCTGCATTTTGTCATTTTCTTTAAGAGCCAAAAGGTCCCACTTGACAAATAGACTAATGGAAGCTAATATTTTGTGTCACGTGATCCTGCAGATAGGACCTTCTGGCTCTACAAAAATGAACTATCCAAAAATCTCGGGGAACTTAATCTGATTATTTCAGGCTTATTTCACTAATCGCAATCACAAAATTAATCAACATGTAAACTACTGGTATGTTGTATAGAGACAACTGCAGGCTGAGAATTTGCCAAATATCATAGAGCGTAACTGGTTTATCCTTCAAAATATCTCCAGTGCCAGAAGGTCCTATCTGCATTGCAGATACAATAAAATGAATATAAAAGAAATAAAATGCATGATCATACTCCAAAATATTCAAGAAACTCATATAAACTTAATTTCTCAAGTATTAAAATTTTTTTGCAGTACTAGATTTCATCCAGTAGCTCTATATTTAAGTGGAAACAACACCAAAAATTTTCAAAGTCGATTTTCTCAAAATGGCGAAAATGCAGTTAGGACCTTCTGGCACTAAGCCCTCGATGTATACTCATACATAAAGGCCTTGTAGGTATCTAGAGGTCAGTAAAAAGGTTAAGGATGTTGAATTTAGTGTACTGTATTTGAAATAAAATATTATTTTTATTAAATCTGGACTACTGGATTATAGACCCATGAGCAAAGAAAAATTGAAATACTGACTCAGTTGGACCTTTGTAAATAATAATATCCCTTCTTGCAAAAAAAATATGGTTGCCAAAGCCTTATAGAGAGTCAGATATCTTGCTTCTGAACCATGGTTGAAAGGAGATCGAGTTACCTTTTTTATTTTTGGAAAATTTCAGATTGGCAGAATAACAAGCCCATCATCCAGAACCCTGGACACTACTGTGCACAAATCACTAACGGTGGTAATTGGGACTCTTGGGAGTATAGAGATTGCGATGCTGTTAACAGCTTTATTTGTGAAATTAAACTATCAAACCGTGAGTATAACCTCATCAGGGCTCTCTTTGGAATGTGAATAAAATGAACTTTTTACCATGGAAAAAACGGTCTTATAGCTATTTGAAAATATTTAGCACAACAAATTTATCATCTTTTCATCATAATAAATGTGGGAAAAGGAATAGCTTGGTCGCAATAATCGTACGAGCAGCTTACGAGCAGCGTTTAGTTAGTTTTAAAGGACCACGAGCAGTGAGTAAAGCGAGCAGCCTGGGCGTCGCGTGGTCCTATTAGATGGACTAAACACTGCTCGTAAACCGCTCGTGCGATTATTGTGACCAAGCTTTAAGCAAGATTGTCCAAAATTTACAAATATCTGTTTGCATATACATATTTTCTGTATTGTGTATTCATATAATGTTAAAGACCCTTGTTTATCAAAGTATAGACGAATCTGACCTAGCACTCTTGGAAGGACGCCCTCTTACATCGCCGCCATTACGGTGGTCCATTTTACGCTGCATGTGCAGTTGTCACCCACACCGCCCTGGAAGCTTCTCCCGGTATTTCTCTACACCTGCTTATTGGTCCAATATTCTTCAGCTTTCTTCTTCGATTCATGACCCTTGCCCTTGGAATGATCGGAACCCAAAGGGGAACTCGCACTTCCAACTCTGCAATGTAGATCTATAATAGTCCCTATATATGGGCTGAATTATCTACTGCACCCCGGGACTGCACCTTGTTGTACCATTGTTTTATCCTAGGGGTTTTTATCCTGGGACCATAAAACCTACGAAAAGTTTTATGGTACCAGGTTTTATCCCAAAGTTTCAATACATTTTTTTTTCATGATTTAAACTTTATGGCATACTAGTATTACATGTTATAATAGGCATATCATTGCACTGAAAAAAATGGTCCAAATTTGACTCATAACGGTTGCATTTTCTTTTCTTTCGAATATTATGATACCATTTATTCATGAGAGATCCTAGAACTCGCCTTGTTGTTATTTTTTATTACAACTTTGTTTGAGATAATAGTATCCGTATGATATTATGATTATACAATCCTTGACTGAGTATTTTGCTGACAGCCCGCTTGGCAATACTGCAATGAAAAAATGTGTACCCCTTGCCTGTTTAGGCTATGCTTAAAGGTGCAATTCATGATTTTGATGTGACAAAAACCTTGCCTGTTTTCTAGCTAAATAAGAAGAAGAGTACATCATAAATATATACTGAAAATTTCACCTGATTCCGACCATTCGTTTCCAAGTTACAAGCTTTTCAGCATTTTTGAAAATCCCCATAGGCTACTGTGTTGTAATTACTGTCGGGGCCCCGACAATAATTAGAAAATGACACATTTTCTCACTTTTCTCAAAAATGCAAGCACATATGAAAGAATGGTTTTGGGATCGTAACATATATCAGTTGACTATTCTTATAAGCTAAAAAACTCAGTTTTGATAGAGGTGACCTTGAGGGTGAAAAGTGGATCATGAATTGCCCCTTTAATTACGGATGCGTGAAATTGCATGATGGTGTTAATGGATTTCACCAGATAGAATTTTCAAAATCGAAGGCTTTCGTTCCTAGCATGATATTGTGTAAGTCTGTGTAAGAATATAGGCGTGACACAAATGTTTTGCAAAATTATAATACGACAAGAAGCGAGTCTAGACGAAAAGGGACGATCAGCATGGTCAGGCCACATATGGTAAATAATCGAAAAATCACGAGTGAATTATGTCTTTGAATTGTCCGAGATTAAAAGAAAACTAGTATGTGCATCATTTTATTCTGTGTCTGAATTGAAAACAGACATTGTATTTTATCTGAATTTCCAATCTTTAATATGTTGCACAGACCAAATTTCGAGATTTTTTTTTGGTTCATTTTTCCATAGAGAACTTAGAAAATGGCATTTTTTTAATTGTTTTCCATCATCTATACAAAATGAAGCAATCACTAAATAAATGTCACTTGCACTTTTTGTTTGCTTGACCTTTCTACTATAATGTATTGCATTTTGTTTAGAATCGATTGCATTTGTTTATGCATTTCTGTTTTATAGTATAATATCAACGTGATTATTCTGACTTTAGTAAGTAATGTGCATCTTGCTCTTATACCTGCTTTTAATACGGCCTTCTTCATCAAAGGTTATTTAATATGATTTTTCATTTTTTTATGATGAAAAACAATGGCGTAATATCAAAGCTTACTGCATGTCCAAAATCTGTGCATGAAAACGCCCTATTTAAAAGATCGGTGGCATGACAACAATGATATTTTAATTCTGCAGTAGTTGAATATATCTCGAGATTTAAAAAACTAAATTTATCAAAATGAACAGCCTTTTAAAGCTGCATAAATGTGCCCTTTACATTGATGTTGTAATTTTGTTTTATTCAGGTAGTTTTGCTGCGTATGCTACTGAACTTGAAAAGTTGTCAAAGGTAGGTAATAGAAGTAAAAGGCAAAGGAAACATAACCATCAAAATATGCAATGACACAGTCTTTAATATTCTCTTCGATTGATTAGGATTTGACAACAACGATCGTTTCACCACACAACCAGTTTGACAAAAAAATCGTAATGAAAACTTTACCTTGTAAAACGGGAGATAAAGTTTGATAAAGATATTCGAACCATTACACATTTTTGGTGTACTAACATTGCCAAGTTACGATATCACCCAAAACCATCTTGTGACTGCTGCAACAGATCCCGTCGTTCATTAGGAGTTGGACCTAATGGTAGAGATGGTTGTAACTTTGTGACCTTGAGAAGTAGATCAGTCCTCAAGACGGGAAAATTGATTAAAAGTTAATACTCGACAATATAACTGTTGCACAATGAATCCCAACTAGTACCTTCAAATAAGGCCTTTTTATCTTATGATTGGCTGAAGAAATCCCAACCCATCGTTGTTTTGCAGTAAGTAGACTCATTACAACCTCGTTTTCCCACTTTGCTTCTGATCGAAGGTTGCTTGATTTTTCTAATACCGTTAGTTGGTTTACCCTCCAACATATGCAATGTGTGTTCATCTTGAATATATTCTGCACAATCCACATATCTATGCATGTTTAAAATTGCTAAATGTTTTTGAAACGTACCCATAAATATGATTTGATTTTAGATACCAGAACGGTCAAGCGCTGAAATGATGGAAATTTGGGACAAAATGACTTCATCACTTCCAAGCAAAAACGATGATCTTGAGACTAATCTTTACAGTGAGTATCCTTCATTTTACTTTGAGGTCGTTTTAAGTTTTATATACGCATTGGAGCCACAAGAATCAGGACCACTCTCCCGGGGGGGGGGGCAGTCCCATTCTGGAGGCGACGCGTATGTAAGGCTCGAAAGACCCCCTTTTTCAGCGTCGCTGTCACCCAAAGACCCCTATTTTTTTGCAATTGCATGTGCTCTCACCCAAAGACCCCATGATTTTTTAAATTTTTCTCTCACCGAATGCCAAATTTTGATCACAGAATGCCAAATTTTGATCACTGTATGCCAAAAATCCTCATTTTTGACCACTGAGCCCTCATATTTTTGTATTTTCCTCTCACCAAATGCCAAAAATCATGCTCTCACCCAATGACCCCTCATTTTTTGAGCCTGTGCTCTCACCGAATGCCCCAGCCTGTCGGAGCGCGAGCCTTACACCCGTATCCATTTCATATTTGACTGCCCCCGCCCCCGGACCACTCTCAAAGTTGATTCCGCAGCATAGAGACTATTCAGGTTTTCAGGACCCACAAAGAGAATTGACACCTAAATCAATCTTATAATGGAAAACAGTTAAACTAAACGTTACTTATCTTCCGCCAATGCACAGCCATCAGCATATCTGCTTTTATTAGAAAATCATTTATAAAATACATTATTTTGCACATTTTAATCTTAGCTATGCGGATATAATGATTACAAGGAACTTCAATATGACAATTCTTTTTATCCGAAACAAAGATACCAGACAATGATATACAAATATTTAATGCCTAAGAGTGCAATAGTACAAAATATATCATGAGGTCAAATTTGGACTTTTCTATTTCACGAGGCCTAGCCGAGTGAAATGGATCAGTCCAAATTTGACCGAATGATATATTTTGTACTATTGCACGTGCATAGGCATTCAATATTTGTTTTATATCATGATATCACAGAGGTTTGTTTCATGCCGTGCAATAGAACAAACTATTGCACGGCTCAAATCACTGTAATCATGATATAAAATGCATTGTCATGAGGATTTATTTTTGACTACTTTGATTGTCATTTCTGTCTTTCTAGAATGTCAATTGTTTGATTGGAAGTCGGGAGATGATGCCAATGGTAATCTAGACATGGACGGAGTGAATCTAGGCTTTGGAATACCAACTCAGGGTTGGAAAAACTCGAAAGGTATGACCAAATGCAAACTGAAGGTGATGGGAATTTCTGCATTGAAAATAAGAGAAAGATGCTCAATTGATATTTATGTAGGTTTGGTCGTAAATTTCACGTAAAACAGTCTTGACTATATACAAATATGAAATAGTGTAGTTCAGTGGCAACAGTCATATATTTTCAAAATCTGTAATGTCAGCGCATTGCTTTCTAACGGTGACGACAAAGGAGCAAAGATTCTATATATAGATAATCTTCAAACAATAAGAGGATTTAATAAAGAGATACAGGCAGCTGTTGTAACCTATAAGGGTGTAATGTCCGACCTAAAGACCATTATTTGATACCTGTTGTGGTGATCTTCAATTTGATTAAGAGACCAAATGCTATTTTATATGTGTACACAGGTAAAGCTCTTGCGTGCTCTCCAAAGAGTCTAAAGATCAAGTCAAATTCTAGTGACCAGTTCGTTGTAGCAAGTGATGTTTTTTCAGTCACGTTGTTTGATGGTGACGGGGAAAAAGTGACATATGAAAATGAAACCAATCCGGTTGAGGTTGAAATACACGTAAAGGTGAGCCAACAATCTAATTAATTACAATTATAATTATCATTAATATTTTATTACACTCTTTAATATTTGATTGTATATTTAACTACTTTCCCATTGAAATAGTCTTCAATGCTTACCAATGAGCATCTTTCTTTTCATATCCTTTCTTTCTTAATCCAAATATTGTATTTTTTTGTATTCTTTTTATTTTAACTCAATTGTATTCTGTTAGAGTAGTTTTTAAATTTGTAATTCAATGGTTTTCGATTAAACTAATTTTCATATTCTTTCCATTCTATTTATATATTAACAAACTGTTTTCAATTTGAAAAGATATGCAAATAAATAAAACTTAATGATTAAGGCGCAAAGGACATTATAGGTAAATATTTTAGATGAATAACGACACTATAATAATGTTAATAGAATTTATGTTTCTATAGGAAAATTACACGTCAAATGATCTGAAATGTGGATTCTGGGGTAACGATGGGTAAGTACACATATGTTTTTAAAAATGGGTAACATTATAGCCGATAAACGCCACATTAAAAAGTATAAAGTTTCAAAGTACGATTTGATAAAACACTCCCTGGGAAAACACTAATAATAAGTGCTGTGATTTCTGTTCAATGGGAACTACAGATCCTTTAATGTTATTATATATAATTGCAAATTCCAATCAAGAGTTAGTAACATTTTAAGGGAGTCTCCGATAGAAGGGGAAATTCGATTTGGTGGACTATGATTTTTTTCGTATTTTCTTGCTGAGATGGAACATATTCCTTTTGTGTTAGAGCGAGGGAGCGAAATGATCCAACATTCCAGATGTTGTTGTGAACACATATTTGCATCTTACGAATATGGTAGTTATATTTAATCGGGGTTTTCATACAGATAGGGTATTTGTTTGATGATAATTTGGAAATTTGGAACGATAAATGTTACAGATGAATGTTAAGAAGCATATTTCTGGTTTTGTTGCAGAAATTGGTCTCTCGATGGGTGTAAAAGGTCTGCAAAGAGCAATGGTGCTAGTTTGTTTTGCGAGTGCAGTCACTTGACAACGTTTGCAGGATTATTTCAGCTTGTGAGCAATGTTAAATTTATTTTCCCTTAATCTAGTTGTTTTCTGTTAGAGCATTTTACCACATTCTTTTTCTTTCAAAATCAATTGAATTTTGAATAGAGTATTTTTTCTTTTCGTTCTATATATTTTCAAGTCTCCATTTTGAAGTCTGTTGGAATATTTTTATATTCTATTTTTTCAATTAAATTCTTTTAGAGTACTTTTCATATTCTTCTTTTTTTAATCAAATTGTTCTCTGTTAGAGTATTTTTCATATATAATGAATTCATTTCTTGTTTTTAAGTCAATTGTTTCCGCTAGACTTTTGTTTATATTCTTCTATTTTTAATCCAAATGCGTCTGTTACAGTATTATTCAAATCTTTCTGTTTTTAATTTAACTTTCTGTTAGAGAGTATTTTCTTTTTTTTCTCTCTTTGATTCAATTGTTTTCTGTTAAATTATTTCTAATAATTCTTTTTGCATTAAATCAATTGTTTTTCCTAATTTCGTCTTTTAAATTATCCGTTTTTCCCTGATTTCTCTTTTAACCAAATTGCTTACTGCTAGAGTAATTTTTGTATTTTTCCGTACTAAATTCAATTGTTTTCTTTAAAGATCTTTTTGATTTTTTTTTTTTCTATGCTAGTAAGTTTTTGTCACAGTATTTGTCATATTTTGTTTAATTTTAACTCAATTCAAGTTTTCTTTTGGAGTATTTTGTATATTCTATATTTTCGTTTTAGATTGTTTTCATAACAATTCTATTTTAATTCATTTTCTTTGATTGATTCAACTGTTTTCTGTTAGAGTAGTTTTAATATTGTCTGTATTAAACGATTTTTTCTTAATGAAATTGTTTATTGTAAGAGTATTTTTTTATTTTCGTTTTATCTTTGATTCAAATGTTTTTAGTTAATGTATTTTTGTTTTCTCGAAGAGTATTATAAGATTCTTAATTCGATTGATACTATACAGTATTGACACAAATAAATAAATAGCATATTTATATAATACACTGAAAGTTAATACCAAGAGTACAAGGATGCTACAAAGAGCATAATGAAAGCTAATTTTCATATGGATCCTTAATATCGAAATACAAAACAGGATAAAATATTCTTGTAGTTTTAAATCATTCAATCACTAGTTTTCTGTTAAAATATTTTTCATATTCATTCCATTTTTGATCCAATTAATTTTTCGTTATGGTTGTTTTCATAGTCCTTTAAAAACATTTGTTTTCTGTATTCTTTGTAAATATAATTTTTTGTGCTGTGTTTTCATATTTTTCTACTTTAATACAATGTATCTTTATATTCTTTCTACTTCTAATTCAATTGTAATTTGTTAGTGTATTTTTCATATTCTTAATCAAACCTTTTCTGTCAGATAAGTTTTAATATTTTTCATATTCTTTCAATTTTC
>JXSR01S011944.1:31848-46942 GCA_000969725.1 Ophiothrix spiculata | reverse complement strand
AATGTACTTTTGCATTTAAAAGAATAGATATATAATGCACAATTTATACCATAAACTGGTGCAACTTTGAAAGCTGTTGTAACTTTGAACAAAACTTGGACAAGATTGTTCGTGAAATACACATCTCCACTTATAATAGTTTGTAAATGATTTCAACCATTAATGGTTGATACTGAAATCCTTAACAAACCACTCTAAGGCGAGATGAGTTATTGCCATTGGCAAGCCAAGTCACTTTAATCCAAATTTGGTTCAAAGTCAACTCAATCTATGGTCAGGATGTCTGCTATCTCAATCAGTCCTTTTTCTTTGCAAAGAATAATACTAGTATATGGATTGGTCAAGTTCTCAAAATTTTCCAACATATGCACCAAATTTACAAAAATTTAAGGAACAGTACTTATGTGAGTCAAAACAGTCAAACTTGTATAAAAAAATACCTTTGTTGTATAAATTTGACTGAAAGTTGAGGCATTTTTCTTTAAAATATGTATTTTTATGAGTAGTATTTAAAATATGTCTTAGATTTTTCAATGACATATCCCTATCAAAACTAAACTTAAGTACCACTCCACCCGGTCAATATGTATTTGGCAATAAAAGAAAGAAAGATTTTTATGCAATTGTTAAAAAATGCCCTGGCCCCTGGGTACCTGGGGATAGCTGGGACTTTTACTACCTGATAAGCGGGAGTTGATCATATTTTTGCCGTGGTGTACCAGGCGTATGCCGGGACTTGTTCATAGAGCTTACGCAAGTCAGAAAGCCGGGACTTGAGGTCGATAGTTTGACCAGAATTGGGCTATGAAGATAAGTTTTTGAACAGCTAGCAGGGGTCGGGACTTGGCCAGGATTTGGCATCCAAATATTGCCCTGAATGTCCAGGACTTGACCGGGGGCATGGTCGGGGAGTTCACAATTTAAAAAAGACACTTCAAGTGCAAGTCCCAGCCATCCCCAGGTACCCAGGGGCCAGGGCATTTTTTGACAAGTGCATTTACCTGACAGGAATCCCACAGGATGGCTAAAAATAAACCTCAATACACACTCTGCATTACTAATTTGTATAATGTAAGCTTTGTATAGTGTATATATATTTATCTATTTAAGTTTGTTCTTAGCTGAACAATTGTTAATTTATTATTTTGAACTGAGTTTGAAGTTGAGGTCTTAAAACCAAAAATAGGCCCATCTATATGAAACTAACAAGTGTATCAGAAAGCTTGGACTATTAAAAAGATGTTGAATGTTCTTTAAAGGAGCCTGGTCCGATTGCTTCAACTTTTTTCAAACTTTTTGAGATTTTGATACCAAAATGTTGCTCATATTTTTCTCACAACCCATGTGAAATTTTACGGCTGAGTTATGTTCGGTTTTGGAAATATATATGAAAATGTGTCTAATTATGGTAACCATGATTAATTTTACATAGTAACGTATAGGCGGCTCTGAAACCAAAATGTGCCCATAAAATCAAAACGCTTTGAACGATTCAGCTGAAATTTGAAATTTAGACTGCCTGAGTAGTCATCTTTCATATGACATTGAAAACTAAAATTTGAAAAATCGGACAAGCTCCTTTAATAATAATAAACAAACAATCACAAAATAAGATATGGTAAAGGAAAAATTAAACAAGTAGCTTCATAAACCCAAAAAATGGATGGGAAAATACACATTACCATTGTTTATCATTCATATTGGTGTACATGGTCATTAACACAAAAAAAAAAGGGGGAAAGGGTCTTTTTTGATTCATTACAGTTTAGCGATAAAAAAGGGGTCTATATTGATCTGCAGTTGCTATCCAGGTCCGCACATAACTGTCAATTTTGAATCTAAGTGCCCCC
Organism: Ophiothrix spiculata; assembly: GCA_000969725.1. Lineage (NCBI taxonomy): Eukaryota > Metazoa > Echinodermata > Ophiuroidea > Amphilepidida > Ophiotrichidae > Ophiothrix > Ophiothrix spiculata. Next base: position 45,092 of record JXSR01S011944.1, on the reverse strand, counting down.
CTGGGCATATCATATTTCATTTTGAAGTTGAGAATATGACAAATTATAATATGTTATAGATATACAATAATGTTCTTAATTTTAAAATTTGTGACTTTCTGCTCATTTTGGCCGCCTCATATGAGTACCAGGAAGTTTTGACAACTCTTAATTCTGACATTTGTGCTATATTCAAAGAAATAAAAAGTGGGTGTTATGAATTGTGCCGAGAGGTTATAAAGTTAAAGGAAAACAAAACAAAATATATATAAAGAGGAAATGATCTGGTATGGCATAACTGATTTAACCAACATTTAAAGTCATTAAACTTTTTAACTTTGTTAGTTAGATTTTTTGAGTTAAAGTTTGAGGATAGGACAAAATTTTTACCGTATCCACTTGAAGAGCTCAAATTATTTGCTAAAGTGATAAGCACCATCTTGGGGCTGAACTCAATATATCACCCTGTAAAAATGGTATTTATCAGTTTTTGCAAAAAAAAAATGGCAGGCAAACATACTGGTGTTTTATTTTATGTTTCCTCTTTCCTTTTTTTAACATTTATTTCTACAACATTTTTTATTTAATGTCACAGTAAGTTAGTTATAATTGAATACGCCAGTGTAAAAGAACAGCCCAACTCCACAATTTTCAAGTTGGTCAAACTGAGTTATGCCCACCAAATCATTCCTACCACAGCAGACTTCCTGTGGTATAAAATATGAACCCATCTGTGCATTCTGACTGTACTAGTCAAATAAGGTTTTCTTACACGAACATTGTAGTGCCATGTGCCAAAAATGATATATATTATTCTTCTGCTAAAGACTTACTTTTTATTGGTATTGAAAGAGTAGCACAATACAGGGTGCCACAACACTCAGTGGTGATCCAGTTTTATACAACATGGGATCATTTTGACTTCCAACGCCCCAAATTAAGATATAGGCTACCTGAACTTTAACCTTCAAAATTACAACTCCAAAGCACCCTATATGGTTACCTATGCCTTTAAAAATCTTCAGTACCACTAATTTGCTGATTTTGTTTATGTTTCACTACATTCTCTGCTGTTTATTCATCTTTTACTAGTGAAACATACATATTTTGTTATGATATACAAGAAAAAATCTATCCTATGAAAAGATATTCATTTTTGTGTGTTTGTTTATGGCCGAAACCATAGTCGGCCTCCAAACACAATTTTCCCTACCAAACATTTGGTTGTGACGTCACCAAATATTTGCCATTGATTTTAAAGTATGAACGGGTAACAAACATTTTGACTAATGTATATGACAATTCAATAACATGTGCAATCTAGCACGAAATTTTGTTTGGTCTCAACTCGGTGTTGAAGTTATTTTGTTTGGAGTCACTCATCATTTTGACGTCACAAACAAATGTTTGGTAGCGAAAATTTTGTTCTGAGGCCGACTATGTTTTCGGCCAATCTTAAAAACAATTTTGGTGGAGTTGGGATTTTCTTGTAATAGCGTATTCAATTGTTATCAATTTAAAGTTCATGTTCAAGAATCAAAACCAATGAATTACAAATGAATTCTAGCTAAAGAATAAGATCAATGAACCGACCCTGAATGTGCACAATTACTTCCCAATCATGTTATGCTTGCCATTGAAAGCTGCTGTGTGCTAAAGCATCGTTTGGACAATTATTTCCACAAATTAATGTAAAGGTTTTTTCTGTTCCTTGTACTTGTAGACCCTTAGATCAAGCTCAAAGTAGCCTCTTTTAAGCATCTGTTGGCAATAACCATGACTATCTTGAGGCTTTTCATTACTGTCTCCAGTAGAGGAATAACCAGTGGGGAGAGAAGGGCAGGAGGCTCCAAAAACAATGCTCACCCCATCCCCCTGCTCACCACCCACCCCTCAATCAAATCTAGAAAAGTATAAAGTTTCAATAGTAGGTGGTTTACAGGTTTTTTTTAATTGAAGTTTGTAACAAAAAGTTTACATTTGTAATTGTCTTAATTACAAAATATGAAAATTTGCATCAAAAAGCAAAGAATATCTCAGGGTGATCAGGCATAACACATTTTGGGTTTGGGTGTACCTTTTGTACTTGAGCACCAACTCTTGACAAATTGTCTTTCCCTTCCTTGCTCCCTAGAAAGAGAATGAGTGGTTGTGGTTCTGGTCTCCAGTGTTCCATACACCCCATTGGAGGTTTAACTGGGAGGGAGTGGTCCATATGAAGCCAACATCAGAAAATCACATTCCTAAAGAAATTTTATGTTGACAATTATGATTAATTTTTAACATATCTAAAGAGAATCAAAGCACAGTCCAAAATTTCTAAACACATCGTGATAACTTTCAGAGAGGCAGACAAAACACTTGTTGACATGTTTGGGCAAAAAACCTCCTCTTAAAATTGGAATCCCTTTTCTCAGAAAACAATTTTTGTTTACATTTGCAAAATGTGGGTACAATTAATATTAACAAAATGAAATTTTTAAATCTAATTAAGGACAACACAAATTTGAAAATGTTTATTTATGAAGGCATTTATCAATCCGTTTGCCACCAAAATATATGCAAACTTGCCATAATTAATAATGCCATGGGAGGGTGATGGGAAATTATATTGCATTTTGCAGATATGCAAAATAACAATTGGGCAACATTAAAATAAACTGATATGGGAAATGAAGATCAACATCTCTATTAACTTTGGGACCCTTTATCCCTTTAAACGTTTAAATGATCAAAACCCCACTAAACGTTCAGAACTAATATGTCACTCTCCCATTTTGCATGGCAAGTTCAGATTTTCACTTAATAAGTTCACTGGACAGAAAAACTTGATGTTTAAGTTGAATTTACAAAGGCATTCACAAAGTTTAATACTGCTGATCAGTGTTTCCGCTAAGGTTTTTGGGCTTGCACCAATCAGAGCCAGTTTGGCAAAGTATCAGAGGTGCTTGTGCCAAAATCATGAGCTGTGGGTGAAAATTGGCACAATGTAGCTAGAAAAATATCTTTCTCACACATTTTCAGAAACTCATTGCACCAATTTTCACCGCTCCTGCGCCAATGGCGCGCCACACGGCCTTAGCGGAAACACTGCCGTTGATATTATTTACATGCAATACATGTGTATCTTGAATAAATAAAGCAAAACCAGCAATGTTATAGTGAGTTTATTTCAGTCTGTCTTTGTCTATTTTAGGGTTATTAGTTTACTTTCCAACAGCGCAAGGTTTGTTTACAAATCGCAAAAAACAATGTTCCTCTAGCTATTAAAAATTTTTGTACATGATTGATTACAGCATCCTCTCGACATGTTATCTTCTTTATTTACATGATTTTCCCAGGCACAGGAGCAGAATTGAATAATATCAATAAAAATAAAGGATAACAATAATTTTATGAGAGTTCTTTAACTGACCATTTTATGTGGTAAGTTCGAAAATATGTTTCAACATGTCAAGAGATTTAAAGTTGCAAATTTGGGAGTTGCTCAATGATGCAAACCAAGGGAATTACCACTGCACTGCTTCCCCTAGATATGACTTCTCCTACATGAAGAGATAGGCTTCCATGTAAATATAGTGACTATTTTATATTTTATGTCCCAATCTCTATGAACTTCAAAGCAGCTATCACACAAAAACATAAAATACAACCAATTTGTACCCATGGCTGACTACCTGACAATGCAAAATAAACAAAACTTGCTAGATACGGAAGTATTCTTCTCAAATAAAGCTTTCTTTTAGTACATGACTCAGTTTGACATTTCAAGTTATTTGGGCAAATTACCAAATTCAATGAATTTCTGGTACTATACTTCAAAGAACCTACATGTTTCTATCATGTGATTATACAATGTATCAACGATGATTATACAATGTATCAACAAGGAATTTAAGTCCTGCTTTCTACATGTATTTCAATTGTTCAGCAATCTTTGAATCATTTTAGAAAGAAATATATCAGTCCAGATATCAGCATAATTCATAAATATCAACATGGCTTCAAGCAAGGCTTCACCGTATCTTTTATTAATGATTGCAATGATATCAACTATTATCATACCAATCTGTACTCAAGAATGGTAAGTTACCAATTTGGCATGTTACATACTTTACTGGGCTACCAAATAAGTCTTAAATTAATTCCAATAACTTTTCTGATAAGAATGGAGATTTGATATTTTAAAAAAATCACCAAATATTTACCATTCAATTTGTTGTTACAAAATTTTGATGTAAAAATAGCCCATTTTTTTTTAATGAAAACATAGTCTTGGATGACAGTTGAAAATGTCCACCTTATCCTTGATTTTTGGAACATTTATATCACCATCAGTTGATTTTGGGGCAGGTATAATTTCCTCATGGCATCACAATGGATTTATTCTTTACCTAGCCATTCAGCATCATACTTAAGTTATATAGAACAATGAGCTTTTAATTTAGGTATTCAAAGATGCTACAGAGTTGTTTTTCGAAAATCAACAACGATGCATCCATCGTCAGCATATTTTTATCGAGCGAGGGTGGCTTTAGCCACACGAGCATGATAAAAATATAACAACGCATCAGATGCAGAGTTGTTGATTTGGGATGAACAACTCTGTAGCGTCTTTGAATACCTTTCAACAACGTACTCAAAATTTCCGACGTGTGTTAACAGTGCGCCGACTTATGTGAACTGTGTAAATACACTTCCATGAACGCTAATATGAATATCAACTGTAGATTCATCACAAATCAACAACAGTACGCCCTTGTATAAGGAGATATGGTGCGTTGTTGAAAAAGTCTTGAATTCTGATTTTTTTCAGCAATTGTAATTGCATAAGAGAAGAGAGATGTACAAGGCAGCCAGAAAATCCAGGTACAGTTTACAAACCACATCATTGGGACTTTTTTTTAAATCTTTATTTTTAAATTGATAAATGCATATATATTTTGAATTTATAATTTGAATAAATTTTAATTTCAGACGATAAATGTGCAGTCCTCTAGATGGAGAAATGAGCTTTCTACTTTGTGCAATTAATTTTTAAGGGAACACACTTAACCCGGCCCTCATTGAAAGCAATGGTTATTAGCATGAAAACAAGTGCTTGTGACAGAATTTAGATAACTTCAATATACAATTACCCTAGATCCAGTCTCAAAAAAACTTCAATGAAGTAGTCCATCTAGACACAATGGAGAGTTTGCGATCATCCAGAACGCGAACGCGAACGTAAACGCGAGTTCTATTGAAATTCAGCCAACCATTACCTTCTTGAACAGTACAGCACACCGTGTATTGCAGAATTTCACGTACACTTTTACGTGAATACTAATCACTTAATCGATGTCCCTATTGTTTTAAATAAAAGCTATATCAAAATCAGATGAACACATGTAAGAATAATGTACAGACATACATATCCAGCACTTATCGAGGTTTTATTGCGTTAATTTGGTTGTAAAGATTATGGGTTGCAAACTTCGCACTTACACACCCGTAAGTAGGGATTTTCTGATTTTCCATTGACTTCTGTGTCAAAGTTTTAAGTTCTACACATCTGCTTGCGAAAACCAATACCCTGAACGTGAACGATCAATAATCACGAATAGCAGCAACACATGTATGTTAAAATAACCGTTTGAAGTGAGTCTTTTTACGTGGCTATTTGTTCAATACGTACGTGAGTTCTATTGAAAATTAGCCAACCAATCATATATATCATAAGCGATGCATATCATTTCTTTAGCTTAAGAATTTACGCCCTCGATCAGATATATCTATGATCATGACCATTATGAGAGGGGGCGACATCATGAAACATTCACAATAGGCAATCATTGCATGAATCAAAAACTCTTTGCTGAGAGGGCGACATAATGAAATATACATAGGTAATCTATGGTATTGCGCGTAGTTAAAAATGCTCACGTTTTTGTACCCCGTCCCGTGTAACGTGGTAATCGCAATCTCTCTACTAATAAATGTTCTTCTATGCGGAAATGACATGTCATAATTATGCAAATCTCTTGTTGCAAAGTCACTAGTTCCAAACAAATGTGGTATGCTATACAAATGTGTTGGGCTAATTATGCAAGAAATAACCTGATAAATCTTTGCCAACTTTTTTTTAAAAGTTTTGGAAGAATCTTACTTGAACATGTTGGATTGAAATAATGCAAATAATTGAATGATAATGTTATCTTTTTAAAGACCATATCATATAATATATCAGTGTCAATGAGAGAAATGGATGAAGATGTTAATATGTCACCCGTCATACCCGAAAGATACCTTAAGGGTCCCAAAATCAAAATTGATTTTTGGGTCTCATTTGAAAGCTGAGATTTTATGTTTTAAAAAAATGACACCTTACTTTTGGTTATTGGATGTTCGGTTGCAAAGTTACATCCATATTGACAAAAGGCATCACGCTGGTTCAGAAAACTATAGTTCCGAGAAAATCAAGTTTAAAGTTTTTGTACTAAATAAAACTTAAATGGAGAGAGGATTTTATCTTGGTTTTTAATGCATTTTTCTTATGATTTTGATGTTGGAACCTGATTAATATGATTGAATACACTTCAAAAGTAATGTTTCTGATGAAATTAGAAATTCAACCTTGGACGTGATTTTTGACTATGCTCAGCTTCAATGGCCCGTATCTCGTAATTTACTATGCCGACCTTAAGGTACTTTTCGATATGATGGGTCACATATTCAATTTTGGACCCAGTCATTTGCAGAATTTCAGGGATGATGTTGACCATGTAAAATGCACCCCAGAATAATTAAAAAAATTAGAAAGTAGAACCCTGTTCTCTTTCTCATGGATGTTGAGAAACAACAATCTTCTGCAAAACTCATTGGGACACTTATGCTAGATGTACACAATGACAATGAAAAAGTTGGCCATCTATGTAAAATTGCTTGCGTGATCTTGTAGAAAACTTAAGTTGTTACCGTTTACAAAACTTTTCCAATCCCCCTCCTCCCGCTCCTCCTAAATCAATGTTGTGTATGCATGTGTCTAAAACACTCAACATTGATTAAGGGGAGTAGGGAGAGTGCTTAATATCGCTAAGTGTCCCAACAGTTTTTCAGAAGATTGAAATAAAAAAATCAAGAATATTTTTGTTAACTGCACAAGTGAACTTGGTCTTCTTCAAAAGACTTATTTTTTTGTTTTTCATTTCTATCCAACAGGTTTTACAAAAACCCAAAAGTTTTCAGGCCCACCATGTGTTTTACAAAATCTAGAAGAGTGTACACAAATCGCGGAACCAAGTCAGCAATGTAGAAGATCAAACTGGAAATGTTGTAAATCGATTGGCATGCGTATGGAATGTATCATAGAAGCCAAGTTTCTTCGTGGTGGATATTGTGGACAAAGAAACTCAAACCAAGACTGTTATATAATTGATTGTACATGTGAAATTGACTCTTCAATAGAGGAATCAACAACACCTATAAGCACCCCACAGTATGTATTAAAAGTATGACGAAATTAATCCGCATGTTGTATTTTAGGGTCAACTCTCATTTCATCACTGACAGGAACTTAAACCATTTTATATAAAACTTATAAGCACCTTAGTTGCAAGCTTTATCACATATGTCCGAATATCACAATTTTTTGCGTACATATGGAATAGAGTTTGTAGTTTAAACATGAACCTTTACTAGTGATTTCACATCAATAATCAAGTCAAAATGGCGTCAACAGACTTTATCAAAAAAGTTGACGCCTTTTTCGCTCAAACCTCCAAATTTCATAATGTTCGGACAATTTGATTGTTTTAAAATTTTGACGGACTGTAGGATTGATACTTCTTATTGAATTACAAATAATATTGTATAAATGTGTGGTGTTGATTTTGAATTATGATGTAATAAGCTCGCGCTGTTTTGCCAAAAATGAGTGAGCACCAAGATTCCAAGATCTCCCTGTTCGAGCTCTGTATTGCCTGTTTTTAATATCTATCCTTTGTGCCTTATGAGACATGCAAAACTGGTCTTGTTTTGTTCTTTCCAGATTATCTTTCTTAGGCATTGTTCTAGGCATAGGATTCATAACAATTATTACTTATATGTAGTGATGTAGCATTAATGAATTAGGGTGAAAACATAGTCGGCCTCAAAACAAAATTTTTCGCTACCAAACATTTGGTCATGACGTCACCAAATATTTGCCATCGAATTCAAAGTATGAACCAGTAACAAACATTTGGTGCAATGAATAAGGCAATTCAACACATGTGCAATCTAGCACTAAAATTTTATTTGGTCTCAACTCAGTGTTGAAGTTATTTTATTTGGAATCACTTGTCATTTAGAAGTCATAACCAAATATTTGGTAGCGAAAATTTTGTTTAGAGGCCGATTATGTTTTCACCCTTGCTTTGCTGTGGAGAGAAGGGAATCAAAATCGTATTTTGTTCTTTTCAGACGGTTTTCCGGGGCTTCTTTGGGTATAGGTCTAGGCATTGGACTCCCAGCCTTGATTGCAGTCCTGGCAGTGATGATTGGGTTGATAATCTACTGTAGAAAGCAAGGAATTAAACAAGGCAGCAAACAGAATACTGCATCTCCTGTACTTGCTGGTGAAACAAAAGGGTATGTTATCCATACTTGATGAATTGATTGATTGATTGATTGATTGATCCATTGACTGATTGATCCATTGACTGATTGATCTGTTGATCAATTGATTGATAAAACAAGATGAACAGCATTATTTCAGGTGACTATCTTTGGAATTAAAAGTGCTTAAGCCCATTACAGGCGAGCTAAGAAACAAATTTCAAAGTATAGACCTCTAGAAAGGCAGCCATTACTGACGGTTTCATGGATACCCTCGCTTACGCTCATTGAGTACCCATTCATCAGATGGAATGAATGGGTACTGAATGAGCGTAAGCGAGGGTATCTATGAAACTGTCAGTAATGGCTGCCTTTCCAGAGGTCTATACTTTGAAATTTGTTAAACAAGATGAATCAATGTAATAATTAAGCCACACACATTCACAAATAAAAATTGTGATGTAAAAGATCGGCAAATAACATAGGGCATTTTTTCACACTTTGAGAAATGTTTCCCCACATTTTCAGGGATATATTTGGTTGACAACATCATATTTCCATGCCTTATGTGTTTCATATTTTGCAGAGAGACCGATCTTGGTGAATATGCTGAAATAGGTGGAAACCTGTATCAAAAAGGACAAGCATTTACTGGTACGTACTTAAAAAATCTAATTTTGGTTCAAAATGGTTCCATTCGCCACATATATATAAGTAATATGTAAGTAAATATATACAATATTAATAGAAATTATTATTTTGAAAACTCCCTTTAATTGATTTTGTTTCTACGCATTATATTCATGAAATTTAAGCTCTGGATATGGCTGGGTAATGAATCTGTTAACCTGCTCAATTCACTGGAGAAAAAGCAACCTCATGTGTAGTTTTTTTTAACAAACTAGGTGACAAAATGATATGATCTATCAAAATAAAGAAAGTAATAAATCATGTCAGAGACTCTCATGTTAATTTTATAACAATAAACATGATTGTAATTTGTCTTTATCCTAGGAACAACAAATCCTGGTTATGACACAGTCAACAAAGACATCATCCAAGGCACGTCAAATGGTGACTATATCCACTTAGCAGACACGGCAAAAGAATCCCATTACCAATCCTTAAAGAAATCAAACAATGACTTTGCAACCCCAGACTATATTGATCCTGAGATGTACATTGAGCCACCAACATCAAAACCAAGCAATAATTCTGGAGCTACTGGGAACAAGGACTCTGAAAAACCTAATGGAGCTCCTGGGGTGAAGTCCAGCAATGAAGGTCCTGTCTACGCACAGCCTGAGAAGCATGCCAAACCACAGATGCTGACAAACGATGAACAAGATGAAGACATGGAAGATTATGTGACACAAGATAGTCCTAGCCTAACCGGTGAAAATGGAAGAAGTCAATTGAACTCTCCACCAGAGATGAGTGAAGCTGGAAATAAACGACAGAGCAGTGATTATATAGATGTGGATGATCCAAGTTTGAAAAAAGACAAGGCACTAAAGGGATATACTGTAAATTCTGAATATGTAGATGTTGATGATCCAAGTTTGAAAAAAGACAAGGCATTAAATGGATCTACTGTAGGTTCTGATTATGTTGATGTTGATGGCCCAAGTGTGTCAAAAAGCAATAAAAGCAAATCTCTTGTAGCCTCTGATTACGTTGATGTTGATGACCCGAGTTTGAAAAAAGACAAGGCACAAAATGGATCTAATGTAGGTTCTGATTATGTGGATGTTAATGATCCAAGTTTGTCAAAAAGCAATAAAAACAAATCTCCTGTAAATTCCGATTACGTTGATGTTGATAATCCGAGTCTGTCAAAAAGCAAGACAAATGGATCTACTGCAGGTTCTGATTATGTTCACGTTGATGATCCAAGTTTAAGGAAAGAAAATGCACAAAATGGAACTACAGTAGGCTCTGATTATGTAGATGTCGATGACCCAAGTTTGTCAAAAAGAATGTCAAACACAAAATCAGATGGTAATGACTATGTTGATATGTAAATCATGATCGAAAGTATTACTAAAATGGAAAAAGCCTAGAATATTTTGTAGGCTCTGGTTATGTTGACATTGGTGACACAAGTTTAACAAATGGTCAAATAAGTTAGGCTCTAATTATGTTGACATAGATGATAAGATTGTCATCAAGAATGTCTCACACAAGATCAGATTATGATAATGCTGATATGCAAATCATGGTAGAACATTTAAATGTTGGTAAAAAATTTACATAGCATGCTTTGTACAAACTCTCATCATCACATCGATGATTAAATTTGACAAGACCCAAACTGCAGACGTTTCTGGTGAAATGGCCGTAGATCACAAAAGTTTGTCAAGAAGAATGTTAGCAGTATAGTATTAAAGGGAGCAAAAACCCATATTTGGGGTAAAACTGCAACAGGAAGTTATTTTAATGTGTCCTTTCCAGACCCCCTGATATTTGTGCCAGGAAAACCACCAGAATTCCACAGTTTCCGAAGATGACCCTATGTGAGACCAAAAATTTGCAAAAATGGGTGAAATGATACGCTATCTGAGACCATAAATCTAAGACCATATCTGTTCGAATGGATACCTATCTGGGACCATATCGTTCAAATGAATACCCTATCTGAGACTGTATGCAACTGTGATGAAATAATTATTTAAAGAAACACGTACAAAAACTTTAAAAAGTGTACAAGTATTTGTAGGTATTTGAAGCACTTTTATTTGCAATTTAAGGCAACATTGTCATTAATTCATCCATTCTTTCTTAGTTTGATACCATATCAGAGATTTAAAAAGTCAAATTTGATACTCTATGTGAGACTTGCAGAGTACCAGGTCAATTTTGATACCCTATATTGCAAGTCTCAATACTGTCTAGGTCTCACCTTTTTGATAATGTGGGTGGTTACCTGGTCAGAATACCCAGTTACCCTGGGTATCCAGATGGGTTCTATGAACCATAGGTGACATCACTAGGGTAAACACAAAATAAATCTGTTACATGGGTCCTTGCAGGAGGGGGCGGGTAAAAATCAGGGCTCAAATTTTGTTTAAAACCATTCAATCATGGTCCGCTCATCATAAGGAAGCAGAACAAGTATACTTTGACTCAGCTCTGATGAATTGTTTTTGAGTTATATCAAAAAACATAAAAGGTCATTACAGGGGTCACATGTTGGGCCTATAAGAGTCAAAAAATTTAAGTGTCAGATTTAGTAACTCATAAAAAGTATGGATTGGGCTTTAAAATATATTTTACACAGAATAAATGCATATGTATTAAGTGATCTTAGTTATGCAAATTTTGTAATTTATATATTTCATTAACAAACATAATTTGTCACATTAAGTGAACCAATTTAACAAATATTCAGTGGAAGAGTTGTTTAAATACTGTAAATAAATTTGGTCAGATGAATAATTTGCAAAGTTAACATTTCTAGGGAGGCATTTAAAAACCATTTCAAATCTTGAAAGAAAATTGTCATGAAAAAAAGTAAGGCAAAAAAAAGGTTTGTCAGAAACCTGTGCGCATTGCTATGTGAAAATAAATTTAGCGTATCTATGAGCTACGCGCTCTTTTTTTTATCAAGAGTAATCCAGCGATCTTTTCTTTTTATCAAGAGTAATCCAATGATCACTTCCCATAGTTAAAATAGGCGGGATCATACTTAGAAACTGGGAACTTTGTTGGTCGATCAAACTTTAAGAGTATTAAAAAAAATATATTGCATACCTCATAGCAAATTTCCTAAAAAGTTTCAAAATAGAATATCTCATACTGCAGAGCTTTTTTGCAAACAGTTTCTGAGACAAACCTCTTTTTTCTTGGCCTAAACAAATTATGCAAAGGCACCAAGGGGTTTAAACAGGGAAATTGGTACTCATTGTACCTATTTAATGTAGTGCGAAATAAACCACTCAGGTTTATTTCGCGGTACATTAATTTTCGCGCTTTTCACGCTCAATTCGCCAAGCGCAAAAATAAATGTAGCGCGAAATGTGGTATTTTTATACTGGTGTGCGTTAAAAAATTCACAAGCGCGGAAATAAAAACGGGCGAAATGATTCAAAATAACTCGAAATTAGGACTTGCGCAAAATTAACTGAGCGTGAAAATATTGGCGTTTACAGTATGTTAAAGGGATTGCCCATGATTTTACGAAATTGGAAAAGGTCTACACAATCATTAATTTGCTCCTAATGAATAGTGCAAACACATTTAAAAGTCAGAAATTGACATAATTTTCTAAAAATTGAGTTAATTCAACCCTGTTTTTCTCACAGTATTATTTGTATCCCTATCCAACATTAGTACTTTTTGGCTTTAGTTTTTACAAAATATCACTCTGGGACAATTATAAGACGTGTTTCTCTTTTATTTTGAGTTTTCACTTCAAATAGAGCTCATATCCAGTTATATTGGATTGAATTTAAACTGGTATATAGCTGAATCAAAGCAACAGTGTCATTCGGCTGTTTCAGAATGGGACAATTTTTCAACCTTTCTTTGCTTTTGAGAAGACAATCACAGTAGTATGGGCATGCTGTTCCTGTAACACCAAAACATTTGTCATGTTTGGATAAAAGTGAAATTTCAGATTCAGGATGATGGGCAATCCCTGTGGGGAAGCCAGACTTCTTGGTTGTCCCTCATGAAGATACCCCAGT
>JXSR01S011944.1:16233-31323 GCA_000969725.1 Ophiothrix spiculata | reverse complement strand
TACTAGATCTCTTTAAAATGGCACCAAATGTGTAAGGCTCAAAACATAGTCGGCCTCCAAACAAAATTTTCGCTACCAAACATTTGGTCATGACATCACCAAATATTTGCGATCAAATTTAAACTATAAACTGGTAACAAACATTTGAGGCGATGTATATGACATTTCAACACATGTTCAATTTAGCATGAAATTTTATTTGGTCTCAACTCGGTGTTGAAGTTATTTCATTTAGAGTCAATCGTCATTTTGATATCACAATCAAATGTTTGGTAGCGAAAATTTTGTTTGGAGGCCGACTATGTTTTCACCCTTACGAGAACTTTCCTTATGGCTGAGGAATTCCACGTTCTTAGCAGGTGGGTCACAAACAGTGTGTGACAAAATTGAGCAGTATCTGTGTCAATCCTTATAATGCTATATAATAGAATAAACGTGAATGAATTAACCCTTTGATCCTGATATGCCATATAGTTGTATATCGTCCATACTGATTTAATGTACACTCTATACAAATTTGAAAATGCTCAGGTGTTCTATAGGATCAAAAGGGTTAAGGTGGCTTCTGGATAACAGTTTGTTTTCCAATAACAAAAGGTGATTAAAAGGTTTTCTTAAGCTATGGTCACAATAATCGCACGATCAGCTTACGAGCAGTGTTTAGTCCATCTAATAGGACCACATGACGCCCTCGCTGCTCGCTTTACTCACTGCTAGTGGTCCTTTAAACGGACTAAACACTGCTCGTAAGCTGATCGTACGATTATTGTGACCATAGCTTTAATCTATCCATCTTGCTTGTCACTTCCTCTAAAGTGATCATTTGGTGCTCAATCGAAGCTTCATCATGATGTGTTTATTAAATCTGACTAAAATTCATGCTAAAGGCCAACTTGAAGGTGGTTTGTCCCAAAATCAAGTTTGATGTTTAGTATAGTATCATACTAATTTTGTGTCATTTTAAAGAGGAGGTTGCTAGCTAATCAAATAATGCATCAATTATATATATGATGGCATTTCATGAGGTGGGTCAAAAATGAGTTACATGGTCAAAATGGTTAAAAAATCAACTTTTTGATATGATGCTAATATTATTGATCTCTTTCAATTCAAGTAACTTTTTTTGCCAAATATCCCTTTTGTTTTGGCAAGATGATCTAATTAATGGTTAATTACTCAATAGACGGCAATGCAAACTGTAATTTTGAAACCCGTTTTTCTCAAAATTGCCTGTTTTTACTAAAACAAGTCATAAATTAGAATGATTAATGGTAAACAGTTCATTTTTTCAGGATATGTTCTAAACACTTGGATAGTTACTTTGATGCATTAAACTTGAAACAGAACCCTTAGGGTCTTGGTGTTAATGACCTTCAATTAATTAGAGGGGGCTATACAAGGGGAGAAAAATAGTGATGTTTCAAATCATTCTGTCCAACTTTTATTTGATGCAGCTTGATCCCCTGAACATTTTGACACCAAATTTGTCAAAATCGGACAAAAAATGAGAAGGTACTGCCCAAAAAACTGATTTGAGGGGGTGGATGGGTCTGAAGAGGGTCTAAAATGATAAATTTGCCAATTACTGTAATTATATACCAAATTTTTGCCATGTTGGTGACTATTTATATGTATTTTAGGTCACAGAATCTATTTGTATATGTTCCAGCAGTGTCAAACCTTCTGAAATGGTGATTTCCTCAATTTGGCTATCTACCGCATCCTTAGGCACCGCATCCTTAGGCACCACCACCCTTGTACTGTCAAGTTGAAACCATTGTTTCTCTTTAATTATGTAACCCATGAATACCAAATTAATACCACAAATAGCAGAAAGTGTAAGCTTTCAAATGAGACAATAAACAAGTCCATAGGCTAAGGAATAGTGAATTTACATCAAATTAAGTTCGAGAACCCATAAAAAAATGTAACAACACCACCTTTTTAGCATACCCACCTAATGACATGCCACCATATACACTTTTATCTCAGTTACACGGTTTACTCCCTGACAACCTTTGATGGACCATAACTTGACTTCTGGAAATCTTGTGAAGTTCATTAAGGTGTCATTTTAATTCTTAAAGCATGGTCTTTGCAAATAATTAAAAAAGTGAAAATGACAAGAAGTGGCATTTATGGCTGGTTTGGGATGGATGGTCACATATTTGGTTGTTAACTTGCTGGGTGACTCAAACTTACTTATGTTTATAAATATATTGGCTAAGTTCCCTACACCCCCACAAAATAATGCAGGTTAGCCTACTTTTTCCCTGAATTTAGTATCATGAATGAACTTACAAAGTGAAAATCGAAAGTTACACCCAAATTGGTAAAAGGCATCATTCTGATTCAGAAAACTATAGTTCTGAGAAAATCAAGTTTAAAGTTTCTGTACTGGTAAAACTTGAGTGAAGATAGGATTTTTATCTTGGTTTTTAAAACATTTGTCTAATGTTTTGGATGTTGAAACCTGGTTAATATGATAGAATACACTTCAATGTAACGTTTCTGATGAAATTAGAAATTCGACCATGGACGTGATTTTTGACTATGCTCAGCTTCAATGGCCCATATCTCGTAAATTAAAGTCACATTTTTCCAATACACAGACACTAAAATTCTAACATACCCTTCATGAAAAAATGTAAATTTACGACTTCTGCAAAACACATGACCATGCGTTTTGAAGTCGTAAAACGTTGTCGAAAAAATGATTGTCCAATTATCTTTTAATACTGTTTGCTTACTAGATCAATTTGTGTAATATTTGTTCCAAAGTTGGAAAAATTAGAAAACAATCACAAAAGTAACCAAGCTTGAACTTTCGATGCATAGGCTAATGTTACAGTTTCATTTTCAATATAATACCTGGTTCAAGAAGAGTGATAGAAATGACAAAGTTTCCAAGCCAAATATGGTAATGATATTTAGTGTCAAATGATGATTCAGAATTAATCTTAATTTCAAATTTTAATGAGTTTTTGCTTGGTTTTTACTAAAATAGTGTCCTGACCCATCATATTGAAAGGTACCTTAAGGGTCCCAAAATGAAAGGTTTTTTTTGTTGTTTAATCTGAAAGATTACATTTTAAGCTTTAAAATGAAACCTTGCTTTTGGTTATTGGATGTTCGATTGCAAAGTTACACCCAAATTGGTAAAAGGCATCATTCTGATTCAGAAAACTATAGTTCTGAGAAAATCAAGTTTAAAGTTTCTGTACTGGTAAAACTTGAGTGAAGATAGGATTTTTATCTTGGTTTTTAAAACATTTGTCTAATGTTTTGGATGTTGAAACCTGGTTAATATGATAGAATACACTTCAATGTAACGTTTCTGATGAAATTAGAAATTCGACCATGGACGTGATTTGTGACTATGCTCAGCTTCAATGGCCCATATCTCGTAAATTAAAGTCACATTTTCCCAATACACAGACACTAAAATTCTAACATACCCTTCATGAAAAAATGTAAATTTATGACTTCTGCAAAACACATGACCATGCGTTTTGAAGTCGTAAAACGTTGTCGAAAAAATGATTGTTCCAGGCTTCAATCAAATTGACAAGATTGTGGATTTTTTAAATAGGGCCTATACAAGTTGACAGAGATGATCTAAATTATAAAAAGGAGTAACATAAGTCAGTGTATTTTAGGTCTACTAGTTCTCCAAATAGTAAGTTTACTGATTTGTTCTGTTTAAGACCATACTAGCTGCAGGAACTAGCCACACATCATCTGTTCTACACACGAATGCTCTCACATAGCATTTCACATCGATATCCACTCCATGTTTAGCGCTCATACCAAGTTCCACCCCAGATTTTTCGGGGGTGGAATGCAGCTTTAAACACCAGAGTTTCGTCACATTGAATGCATTCTCACAGTCCAACACACTGAATGAAACTCTTGTGTTTCACAAAACTCTCTGTGTGACGGCATGTCGTGCGAATTTGACTTATAGTAGCGAGGGTTGCAGGTGGACTTTTGAGTGGGCAGGCAGAAAAAACTTTTTGATGGTTTATCAACATAATATTTATGATTTGTTTTTAATTTTAAAAATCAGGTACAATATAGTTTATACCGTAAACACCTTTTTTGGTCTCAAAACCTGGGTGTGTAAAGTGGATAACAAACAAGCATTTTGTTGGGGGGGGGGGGCTAAAATGGGATTTTCCCTGACATGTGAATCATCTCCAATCTCTGTTATTATTTGAATCAATAGAAACTCAATAGTTTTGACATGGGAAGCAATTGTTATTCTGATACAGAGAGTCTGAACTGAAAGCCAATATACAGGAACTGAATATTTGCCTATTATAAGGACAATTCCTGGTTGACCGAGGTTCCATGAAAACACAACTAGTAAACATGCACGTAAAAGGAAGTAAAAACCTTCCATATGGCTATCTGACATGCTATATACACAATTAAGTTTAAATTCACCAAATCATTGATCATGACGAAATAAACAAGCTTTTGAACTTTAGTAAGAGCTACGGGAAGTCTGATACCACAAGCATGGCTGGTACGTTGTGGCTCCAACTGGTACTTTTCGGATATGTGATTGCAGCATTTATTTTCATACCTATATATTCAACAGATAACTGGTAAGATTTTGAACTTTAATAATTCAAACAATTTTTACTTTTATGTAAATCCAAATTATCACAAAGTACTAACAAAGAAAGTATTTAACAGAATTTGACTGAAATAAGGACATCAGTCCCAGATAGACTCCCGCTCTAAAGTATTTCAGCACAATTAAAAACGTTCAGAAACCTGTTTTTTTATATTAAACGACCTAGAATCATCAAAGATTCACACTGATATGTAACTTATGAATGAATAAATCAATGTTTCTTTTAATATTTGATCTTCCATTGCTATAAAAATGGCTGATTTCATGGACCATATACAAATACACCACCAGAACAAACCTCATTACTATGTAACTAATCAATTTTTCATAACCTCATTATTACCTTGTAATAGGATAGAATATTTTCACGTTGTTAGTTTTAAAACAAATGAGCAGAAATGTATATAAACTCATTTTTGTATGTTCAGACGAAAGCAGTAATATGAATTACAGGCCATATTTTCAAATGTAATAATTGCAATTCCAGAACAGTTACTTCATTTTGTACAATATAGACTCAGTCAAAAAATGAAGAAAATCGGATAAATGCCTCTGGAGATATGGCTGAATAAAGGTTTTGTGAGGAAGTACTTTAGAGCGGCAGTGTAGATCGTCTGAAAATTTAGCCACAATTCCATGTGGATATGAAAAATCTTTGAACCAAGAAAATGTCTGATAGAATTTTAAAAAATATAATAAAACTTTGTTCTTAAAAAGATGATTTTCCACCTATTCATTTTGATTCGTTCCTTAGCAAACTGTCAACAGCGTTTCTATTTTCCTAAATTTTCAATTTCAAAATGTGTGCTTTTCGATTTAAAATGATTTTACTATAGTCTGGAAATGTTACATACAAAATTATTACAAAGTACAAAATCTTTACCAAAAATGGTTCAGTGGATGCAAAATAGTTTCAGATTTGAGAAAGTAACGATTTATTCTAAAAACACAATCATTTAATTTTGTTCACCCCCATCGTAAAATTCAAAGCAAGAATATGTTTATGAATATAAGTTAGTACATAGCTAGAAGAGCTTATAAGACCTACAAAATTGTTTGATTGGCATAACCCAACCGACCCTATTTCCATTTTTCATGCGTAAATGTTAAAAAATTGTAGAATTAAGTATAGACTAAACATGCAATTCACTTTCAGGCTGCTTACTAGTACAGATTGTAATTAAAAATGAAAGATGAGAGCATAAATGTTGCTGATCCACTAGTGTGTCCTGTGGTTATTTAGTGCTAATTTCAAAGCAAAAAGCAATAAAATCTTGACCCACCTACCCTAATCATTTTTTTATGTTATGCCAAACAAACAATTTTTTAGTCTGTAAGTGTCACAGAAAATTGAAATTCACATTGGTGATCATGGCTAATGCCTTTAATAAATATTCTAAAATGAAAAGAGTGAAGGCTTACTCTTAATTGAGTGAATTTTGTTTCACTCGAAAAGAGTAAATTTCATTCTATTCAAATTTACCAAAGAAAATTTTAGTTAGGCTTTCCAGAAATTGTTGGTTCGTAATGCATAGTTTGGCCCCAGGGCTAAAACCATAGCTTTTTGTCAAAAACAAACATTACAATTGAGTTTCGCTTGTCATTTTGCTTCTCATAATGTAAACTCTTAATAATAAAAATTCCAGCATTTATATTGCGCCTTTGCCAAAGGATGCAAAGCGCTGGCCATTATTATTTCACTGTAACAAGGGAATCATCAGAACTACTTCACCTTACACTAGGCCACTTGCAGCCAATGACCAGCCAAAGTCGCAGACCTATCAGCACTTAGGTTGTGATATTCCTCCTAAACAGCTCCCCAATGCATTCTGGTCGACAAGGCAAGTGTAATAAAGTGATTTGCCCAGGTTCACAACACGTTGGTGCTAGCAGGGCTCGACTCACAGCCTTCCGATTATAAGTGTTGCACTGTACTGCTAGGCCACACGCCAATTATTTGGATTAATTCTAGTTAGTAAGTTACAGGGCAAAAACCTTTCTATAAATGACTGGTTGAGACCAATCTTAAACTTAAATAAAAATAGAATGTTCCAAACATTTAACCATTTTTGTTGAGAATCTAAAATGATGTCATTGTATTTGAACAAATCTCTTTACATTTCAGCATATGCCCAGATGCAGGAAAGAGTTGTCCATCATCACAAGTTAAAGGTATGTAAAAAGGTATTCTGATTAACATAAGTTGCTTTGTCAGCCAAAATACATTTGCCAGCTTTTGGAAAATGTTATAATTTTTGCGCTAGCAGTATATTCCAAATGTTCTGCTTCATCTGGCTACTATAAGGTGCACTAGACATAATTTCAAATTTATATTTATGGCAAATGAGAAAACTCATCAGTTGATCATCCAGACTCAACAATTATTGAAGAATGTACAATCCTTGAACAACTTCAAACTGCAATTTATGTTGTTCAAGGATTGTTTTAAAACAACATAAATTGCAGAATGCTAAAAGATTTTTTTCCTCAGACAAACTTCATACTATAGTATGACTTAAAAGGGGCAATTCATGATCCACTTTTCACTCAAGGTCACTTCTATCAAATTTGATTTTTTTTTAGCTTATAATAATCCTCAACTGGTATATGTTATAATCCCCGGACCAATATTTCATATGTGCTTGCATTTTTGAGAAAAGTGAAAAAATGTGTCATTTTCTAAATTATTGTCGGGCCCGACAGTAATAACAACACAGTAGACTATGGGGATTTTCAAAATGCTGAAAAGCTTTAAACTGGGAAACGAACGGTTGGAATCAAGTGAAATTTAAGTATATATTTATGTTGTACTCTTCTTTTTATTTAGCTACAAAAAAGGCCACATCAAAATCATGAATTGCACCTTTAATTATACTAATTATTGTTTATCTTTTCTACAGTCAAAACTGGGATATCAACAACAACAAAACTTTGTTTCTGCCAAGTCACAGACCAAAAAGACTGTCAAATGTGTTGTATAAAATATGGCTGTGCCCAAAAAGTTATTTTAAAGAACAATATTGAAGGTATCACCAATCCTACAAAAAATAGTAACGGGCTAGCTAAAGAAACAGATGAAGACACAGACAAAGGTTCAAAGGAAGAAAAAGATGAGAGTGACTTGGACTGCCTATTTGACAAGTAAGTGTTAACGACTACAAAATTGAATGTCAAATTTTAACATCAATCAATTCTGGACAAAACTAATTCCCCAAAGTGCAAGACCAAAACGGTAGTCCTAAAATTCTAACCCTACTAAGTCTATATAGACCTTTTCAAGACACTTTCTGAGAATTCCCGAAGCCAATTTTACACTTTACGGCAATTGCCGACAGAAAAAGTGACTCACTAACACAATACCCAGAATGTTAAGTCCACGTTTACGCTCACTGACTGCGTACAAATTCAAACTTGTAATTAGGGTTAGAACTAACGAGTCACTTTTAGTGTGATCACCCTGATGTGACTTGAAATCTTAAGCTTGGTCACCCGATTTCAAATGGAAATTTCACTCTTTGTGTCGGTGAGCGTATGGTACCTCCAGCCAAAAGTTGTTCAGAATTAGTGCATCTAATAATGTATGGATCTGGTTATATTTAGTTTTTACTTTTATTGCACTGAAAATACAAGAGAATTTTCAAAAAAAATTGTATACAAAATCGTGCATACTAATGATTTTTTTCGTAATTGGTTGAAAAAATGGCCACGTGATCGATGTTCTGGAGATTTCCGAATGGATTTTGAAAAGGTCTATTATACTCTATAAATCTTGAAGTATGCAGTAAGCAATCAGACTCTAATACAAGATTCATAGCATATCGCTTGTAGTCTACACATTGTGAACCGGTGTTTTTGTGTTGTGTAAGAGACTAATAATGATTGATTAGGATTGACTAATATCAAATCACTGTGTATTAATATATTTTTTGCATGAATTTTCCCATGATTTTGGTATTATTTTTTACTTATTTTTTGCTACCACATGGACAAACCTTAATAATAAGTATATTTGAATATTCAGCAAGATTAGTTGTAGTGATTCAAAAAATACGGACAAATTTATTTCCCCCGTTGAGTCATATTGATTTATGTGTGTTAATAGCATGCTTACTGCATACTGGTACTTCAAGGCAGGGCCGGCGCCAGCGTTTATTGTTAGGACCCAAAAAGGAACACCCAATTTTTTGAAATGAAGCTTTTGAAAACTGAAAAAACAAACAAAAAATCAAGGTCCAACATGCTCAAAACAAATTTTCTATGATTTTCAAACCCATTTCTTTCAATTTTTTTGACTACTATTGTTTGTTTTCCTTTACTTTTTACCCCTCCCTTTCTTCTATTTTTTTATTTTTTCGGAAAAACATTTAGGCGCAATTGCCCACTTGCCCCCAGCCCCCACTCCCTGCGGTGCTGCCCCTGCTTCAAGGATTACAGAGTATAACAACTGTAAAATTTGACATTTTGGCATGATCCTTTTAACCAAGAATCAAATTTTGATATTCAACATGTACCAAGCATCTGGAATTTATAACAATTAGTAAAAAGTAAAAATTTCCCCATCTCCTTAAATTACAGCTTGTGTTTACCCCAAATGGCAATTATTGGGATTGGTGTCGGTGTTGGCATTGGAATTTGCCTTGTGATAGCTTTATTTTGTGGACTTCTGATAATATACTGCCGATATAAGGGAAGGAAGGAAGGACAAAGGAGAGGGCAGAGACGAGCATCCTATGACAGTGGGTAAGCTGAATGACAATGGCATTAAAGCAAAACAGAATCCGGGTTTTTTTAAAATATGCTATGATTCATAAACTCATCCTTTATGGTACCTCTAACAAAATCAAGATTTTTAACTAAGAATCCTTGACTAATATCTGTTATAAAACTGAAACCTTAGACAGAAAAGTGTCATTTTGTAATTATGGTCAGACCTTTAAGGAACTTGGTCCGATTTTTCAAATTTAATTTTTCAATGTCATATGAAAGATGACCACTCGAGCTGTCTAAATTTCAAATGTCAGCTGAATCGGTCAAACCGTTTTGATTTTATTGGCAAATTTGTATTTCAGAGCCGCCTATATCTTACTATGTAAAATTAATTCCAAAACCGAACATTATTCAGCCGTAAAATTTCACATGGGTTGCGAGAAAAATATGAGCAACATTTTGGTCCCAAAATCTCAAAAAGTTTGAAAAAAAGTTGAGGCAATCGGACTAGGCTCCTTTAACAATAAGTACACCAGAGTGATCTATGGGATTGTGGATAGAAAACAAGTTAATGGTACGAGGAATCCATCTGCTCAGGAAAATGTGAATCCTAACTATTTTTCAATCATGAAAAGATAAATAGTTTCCTCTGCCTTTGCGGGGACTCGAACCATGGATTATGGCAGGGGCATGCATTATGAAGCGAGAGATCTACCGCTGAGCTATCAAGGCAGCGTTGAGATCATGAACTAAAATCTAAAACATAAACATTTGAATGCCCTTTTTTTTTCTTTTGTTTACATAAAAATTGCAATTTTTGCCTCATTGGAATGCTCAATTTGTAAGTAAATTATGCGAATGCGTATATCAGACAAAATGTAGATAATGTAGATACTTAAAACAGGCAATTCACAGCTCAAACAGGGCAAACTCAGAGTCGTAATTCACATCTGGATTTTCGGGCAAAACAACACAGGTTTGTTACATTGTCATTCAAAATCAACTCAGCATATTTATAAAATATTGTTTGTAATTCAATAAGAAGTATCAAGCCTACAATCTGTCAAAATTTGAAACCAGCCGAATTGATCGAACATCATGAAATTATTAGGTTTCGGCGAAAAAGGGTCAACTTTTTTTAAGTAGTCTTTAGGCGTCATTTTGACCTTGATAATGGACGTTAAATCACTAGTAAAGTTCCATGTATAAACTAGAGACTCTATTCAATATGTGCGCCAAAAATTGTGATATTCTGATAGGTGTAAGTAGGTAAAAATTGCAGTAAACATGACATTCAGCCAAGCGAGACATTTTTAGGTACTATAGCCTTAAAAACAATACTATAAGATCCTACAAAGCGGGTGTCCCCTATCACCCATGATGTGATGTTGATTTTTGACTAGTTTTTTTTTTCGTGGTAGATATTGACACTTGACTGATTTGGCTAAGAGTTGTGTACTGTTTTTGTTTTAGCCATTTGTTAAATTAAATTCAAGATCCCACATTATGATTGCTAAAGGAAAGTACATGTGTTCACTTGGTACATTTTCTTCATTATGAAACAAGTTTAGGGGAAAATATGCATTATGATTGTTCATTTTAAACTGTTTTAACTCAAATTTATTTTGGACCCAAATCTTACAATATTGCTTTAAGAATTTATTCACATCAGGATCATGGATTGTACCTTTAAAGCAATACTCTAAGAGGGTGTCCCCTATCACCCATGACTTTTGTTCAGGATCCTGAAAATATATAATGGATGCCCTATAGCTAGTCATGATTCTTCATGGTAAACAATTTCAACTCAAATCTGTTTTTAAACCAAAGCTTATAATATTACTTTAACTAATTTACTCAAGAGAGTCAGATATGATAGTAGTTGTGTTCTCACTGTGCAATTCTTCGTTGTTTCGTCGTTGTTAGTGAGACAACGAGATCATCGTATAATCGCATTATTTCCCCTAAACAACGACATGGCGCTTCCCCACGATCGTTGTTAACTTGTTGTTTACCTGTTCGTGGTTTGAGATTTTCGTTGTTCTGAAAGGGAAGAGGATATTCACTGCTGACAAATATTGGCCTACACTGAAGATTTTTGTTTAACTTTAATATGTTGAGCTTTATTTGATTCTATACACATATTTCTTGTGATGAACTTATGACATCTTGGGCCTACATGCAGAGTTTCTGTGTCTAACATCAACCTGCAGCTTATGTAGACCTATTGTGTAATTTATATAATATAAAATCTTGTATTATATTGCTCCCTTTATCATTTGTTGTTGAAGAAACCTAATTCTACGCAGTTCGTTTGCTTTATTTAATCAACAATATTAGCCAGATTGTAATTTAAATGTAGCTTTAGACTTAAAAGTCGTCTGAAACAACGAATGTCGTTGTTATCCAGTTAACTCCCACCGCAGCTAACAACGATGAATCATCGTTGTTAGCCCACTAACCATAAGATTTCTTATGGTTATGAACTCGTTGTTTTCTCGTTGTTAGCGAAACAACGACACCGTGAAACAGCGTTCCCACCGACACCAAAACAACGAGTTAACAACGAATTCAAAAACAAAGAGCTGACAACGAGTGAAACAACGACTAAACAACGATCGTGGGAACAAGGCTAGTATGTGTCAAATGAAAGTTTCAGTTTCAGAATCTTTTCAATTATATTTTACTTTGCAAACATTAGAACAAAAATCAAGGGTAGTTAGTATATTAAAGCATCATAGTTAAAGTTATGGTATGTCTACAAAACGATTGAGCTATAAAAGGCACATAACAGAGCAATATTTTAACATCTAGCTAGGTTGAAAGCTGGTTTAGATAGCATACTTTTGTTAGATTTTAATATTTTAAACTTATGGCATGTCAGTGAAATTTGAGATCCCGTATCCTATTGTCAGATTCTACATTGATCTTCTGAATTTATATTGCCTTAAGGCCAAACCATAGTCGGCCTCCAAACAAAATTTTCGCTACCAAACATTTGTGACGCGTTACATCAAAAGGTACAAGTTCTCGGCCAAGCAAATTTTGAGATACAGGCAAATAAAGCTCATAAATTATAAAATTTCAAAATTTAAACTTCAATTTTCACAAGCAAGGTATCATTTTAAAGCTTAATCTATTCTCTTTAAAGTAACACAGAAATCTTAAAATGACTAGCGACTCCAAACAAAATAACTTCAACACTGAGTTGAGACCAAATAACATTTTCCGCTAGATTGCACTTGTTATTAAATTGCCATATACATTGGACCAAATGTTTGTTACCCGTTCATACTTTAAATTCGATGGCAAATATTTGGTGACGTCACAACCAAATGTTTGGTAGGGAAAATTTTGTTTGGAGGCCGACTATGGTTTCACCCTTACAGTGGAGTTAATGTATACAAAGAAGATATCAGGACCATCCCATCATGCCTTGTTTCAAATGGGATTTTTGTAAGGGTTTTAATGAGTTTAGTGATGAAACATATCTGAAATGCAAAATTGGGATGAGGTCTGTTAATCGTACTATGTTTCAACACCAAACCCTTTCATTACAACCAGTATCAAAAAAAATCCAATTGGAAGCAAGGCATGATGGGAATGGCCTGATATCTTCTTTTACTTTATACCAATGTGCCAAAAATGGTTGAAATACTTTGATAACATTTCAATCAAAGAGTATGATGATCTGACTAACTTTTAAAAGGTATTTATCAATACAAAAGGTTTGTTAGATGGCAAAGTGTTGAATTGGAACAAGAGGATACAGAAAATCAAATTTTTTCTGTCAATAATTTGCTAGTATATTTTTTTCTTTGTTGTTGTTTTTGTTGTTGTTGTTTTGGTTATTATATTTCAAAGTAACTTTTGATACAAACCAAAAGTGATATATTCCATTTTTTTTAATAAGTGTCAATTTAGTGATGTGCCTGAAATACATTTCCATCTTGTTCCCGAAGCTACATTAACTGACATACAGGGTGGTTCAATAAATAGTAAACCTAATTTTAAAGTCTCTTTTCACCCACAGGTGTATATAATTCATGCAGCTTCATATTAGAAATTCATAATTAGAGATAGGTTTTATAGCACTCCTACTATTTTGATGCAGTTTGAATATTTTTGAACCACCTTGTATCGTTTACAAATGGCATATTTATAAATGTCTAAATTTTTGTATAATTTGAATTTCAGAGGAAAACTTAGGGCGTGTTCACACATGAGAATTTGGTCATGACTATATTTTTGCTCATGAGCAAATTCCCAGTGTGAACGTATTTATAGAAAGTGTCCCGCTCGTGACCAAAAGTGACGTGCCACTAGTTTTAACGTGTCCCAGTGTGAACGCAACTGCTAAGTTGTCTCGCTCTTGAGCCGGTCATGACTGGTCATGACTATTATGTGTGAACACGCCCTAAGCCAACAATGGCCTGTATTATATTTTTATTCAAATCATTTTTTTCCGATATGTCAGGTTGAACGAACCAAGATATGGTAGCGGGAACCAACAAGTTCAACCTTCAAGATTTGGTAAGTAAATTAATGAAATCTATTTAGATCAAAAAGCTTAGGCAACTCCACAGTAAGTTCCACTGTTGATACATTTTGAAATATATTACCTTGAAAAAGGTTCGCTAGTCTGGAAATAGAATGCTTGCTTGTGTGAAGGCTAGCTAGTCCAAAATTTTACAAAGATTCAAATTTTCGAAAGGGCTTACTTGCCTGAATTTCAAAAACAACTCACCAATTCGAATTTCTAATAAGGCTCGATAGTCCAAATTTCCAAAGGGTGGACAGTTGAAATTTAGAAAACAGGTCGTTAGTCCAAATTCTAAAAACAACTAGCTTGTCCAAATTTTAACAAAGGTAATTGAACTATGTACAGAGTTTTTTTTAATTAAGACTAGCGAGCCTTTTTAACATTTGAACTAGCACCTTTTTTTTGGACTGGCAAGCCTTTTATTAAATTGTACTAGCAAGCTGTTTCAAATTTGGACTAGCAAGCTGTTTCGAACAGCAAACCTTTTTTAAAATGCATACTAGCAAGTCCTTTTTAAAATTTGAACTAGCAGCCTGATTATAAATTCAAATTAGCAAGCTGTTCTTGAAATATGGATTACCGAGCTGTTTTTTAAATTCAGACTAGCGAGCTGGGTTTTTTTAATTTGAAGTGGCAAACCATTTTTTGAAATTTGGACTAGTGAGCCTGAATTACAATTCTGACTAGCAAGCCATCAGATTAGTGAACTGTCGTACTAGCGAGCTGCCCCCATAACTCAGACCAAACCAACAGTATTGAACTCATCTCACAATTTTCTTTGCTTTGCAAGGTTAATATGCACACTTGAACAATAACCGATATTTCATTTTTGTTTCCATAAAGCAACTTCAAACCCACACTATGGAGACGGCATGGCAATGGTAATTACAGGACGCAATTCAAATACGCTACCTGCAGCTGGAAACCCTCGCATCAGAAGTCCTGAGGAAACCAAATATCAGTCGCTAAGGAAACCGTTAAATCTAGATTTGGGTACGGCTGAATATATGGATCCAGAAAAATACACAGAACCCCCTAGGTTTCTCAAGAAAGGGGGTAAAAATGGAAAAGGACAGTTGAAAGGAAACAGCAGGGAATATCACCGTATACCAATTGAGGATATGGGGACTGCTGAATATACAGACCCAGAAAAATACACAGAGCCCCCTAAGTTTCTCAAAAAGGGTGGCAATTG
>JXSR01S011938.1:29303-39518 GCA_000969725.1 Ophiothrix spiculata | reverse complement strand
TTGCTGTACAAACAATTCCATAAGCATGATAAGAAGCAATGAATAATGGCAAGCATAATTATTGAGCATTTGGTACACAGTGTAATCTTGACGATGACTCCGGGGTAACGTGAGTTTGTCCTTTTTAAGGACTATTCTTGTTTTGAACAAGTTTTAAATCTAATTGTCTGAATATTCAGATCTCATGTTGGGGATGTTTTTAATTCTCAATTTATTAGGTCTGACTGTGGGATTTTTTTAGTGTTGACTTTTAGATCTCATATAATTTTATTTTGTTAATGGTAGGCCTATATTACAAATGGTTATGTATATGGTAGTGTTCAATGTGTTTCTGGTCCTCAGAAAGGCTGGCAGGAATCCTGTAGTGATAGACCCTAAAGGTAAATATAGCACTTGAACATGAAAATATACACATGAACCCCTATATATACTTTACCACACTATTTTATCATTAAACGTGCACAAATATGACAAAAGGCTCTTCAATTGAAAAAATAACTCGATTTTGAATATTTAGTGACCTCCATTTGTCATCTCATCACTTACATTAAATATCATACCAAATTCACCCAACTGATACTTAATCTAAAGACAGCAGTTTAGAATATAACACATTTTTTTCATAATGAATAAAATAATCAAATGTTATGTACATGATTCAGTTTCAGCCTTCATGTAATCTTACGTCATTGTTGTTTTGTCTTGTTTGAAAGTATCATGTTAGGGGTAGAGTGGTTTTAGCAAGTGGCTAGACATATAAAAGTAACAGCAGCTGGTCAGGCCGTCCGTCTGTCTGTCAGACAAAGTCTTACTTGGCTGGCGAGTATAAGAGAAGATATTATGTGTATCCCATCATGCATTGTTTCCTATGGGAAATTTTGTACAGGAAGTCATGTGAGTAGTTAGTGATGAAGCATGCCAAAAATGCAAGATGACAACAATTAACTTTGATTAATGGGCATTTCATCACTAACTACTCTCATGATTTCCTATACAAACTATTCCATAGGAAGCAATGCATGATGGGATACACACACTATCTTCTCTTGGCGAGTATGGTGTGCTAGACATTGCTTATCTTCTCAAGCAATGGCTTGGCAGAATTATGGCTTGAGCTTTGTACAGTCCCGCCACCTTACAAAAAGACTGATTTGGTGTTTGGACACTCCCAAAATCTGAATCAAATCTTTTAAAACAATATTCCTATTATTTGCATAAAAGTCAAATCAGCAATTAATGTGAAGAAGGGATTGCAGTAGGATTTTAGGTAAGAACAAGGTAAGACAATAATGTTACTTGCCCAACAGCGATGTTAATAAAACAAAAATGGACATGCACATGCACAGATTGGCTAAACAAAAATAACGGAATTGCTATTTAAATACACAAATTAAAAAAGATGGAATGCAGATTGGTTTCATACAATCTGCTGTAGTGAAATGAATAATTTGACTTTATTACAGAACATAGTCAACTAGAATTACTGATTTAATCCTAACCCAACTCAATAATATGAGGAATGCTCTGGCAAAATGAGAGGAAATTGCAAATTTCAAAACTGAGTTCATAAAATTTTTTAATTCTCTATAATCTCAGCTTTTGAATGATATATAATATGTCACTCTTTCTTTCTCCGTTCAGAAATCGAAATCCAAAGCAGTCCACTGAATACACTGCAATAAAAATTATCTGCAAATCGATTTCAAAGACTGATTACTACAGTGTATAATAGCCACATGTAATTAATTAACAGTGAATAATTGTACTTCCCGCAAAGTTGACCTTCAAAACTTTAGGTATAGGTAAATACTTATGCATGACTGTTTATGTCAAAAAACGAAATTTGACTTTTTCACCCATTTTTTTACTTTAGCGACTTTCCTCTCATTTTGCTAGAGCAGCCCACATATGCACATGCCAAATGCAACTACATTAAAAAATGTTTGCTTTCATATATTTTGGAGTTGAAATGAAGGCTTATATTTTGCTAGGAGTTAAGGAAAGACATTTCAAATCTGCAAAATCACAATTTTGTCAGAATATGTGTATTTTGCACTGTAATACTTTACTGCAGGTCCATGATGGATGGTCACATATTAGCTTGATGTAATATGGTTACATATCTTATGTAAATAGATCTTACACATTGACCATTTTAATGAAACTTTCAAAAGTCATGACAATAATCAATAAGGCAAAAAAATAAAATTGTTGTGTTGCCCTCAAGTGGGATTTCTGAAAAATTGAGTCGGTCGGTCGGAAAACAATTTTTTTTTAATAATTTTTTTTTAAAGCACCCAAAGTACCAAATTTGGGTGTATTTTCCACTATTATCAAAATATTTTCTCAAAAAACACCAAATCTGAGCAAAATTGGGTGCTTTCCCGACCCTAATATATTTTTTTTAATTTTTGAATAGGGTCGGTCGCTGAAGGCAACATAACAATTTATTTTTTTTGGCCTAATGACCTGGTTTTCCTATTTACATGTATGTTCCAGATGTATTTCCTTTTAGAATTCATGTGACTGACAATAAACTGTTTCCCTTCAATTCCCCCACATTAAAATTGGCCTAGTATCAAATTAAATGTGGTCATATGGCTTATTCTCCGATAAAGTGTGCAACTTTGGTCTCAGAAATTTTAAAATTTCAAATACTTAATAACTCATGAAACACATACAAAATCATAAACTCTTTATAGTTTCTGAAGAAGAAACAGTGCATGGGAGATTTTTAAAAATACTTGATTTTTGTTAACCATTGTTTTCCCTATTCTGTAAGATAACGTATCTTGTTAGGCTAAACAAAATTAATTGTTTGTCTCAAAGCTCCTGCGCGCGTTAGTTTTAGTGTGCACGTTAGTTTTTCAAAAAGTCAAATTTGTTTTGCCGTTTTTAATTTTTTTTTTTAATATTCTTCATAATTGACAAATTTTCCATATGAACTCCTTTTATATTTACTTGCAACATACAATTTAATTAAATTTGTTCTTTATTCTGTTTTTGATTTAAACAAAGGCCAATCTTAACATTCATTTTGTATCTGACATGTAAATACGTATATGAGGGAGTACATATGGAACTCTTTTCAATTTAGAATAGCACTCATGGCTTGCACATACAAAAAAAAATCTTAAAAAAATTAATAATTAAAAATAAAACCGCATTTCGCATTAGATTTTCAAGAGTGGAGAGCTTTGACACAAACAATTTTTTTAAATGGCCTTACGTATATGTTTGATTTTTTCTAAATTGTACGTTAATGGGTAAAATCAATTAATTAATCCATGATTTATCACCTCTCGATTGGAACTGTGTCGGGTCAGATCATGCGTGTTTGTTTACATCATGTGTGCATGTGAAGTACTAACGTACAGAATATACTTTAACTATTATGTGTATGTATGGAATAGGACACGAAAGACAGTCACAAACAGGAATCTCAGCCCCATGTAATTGCAGGGATGGTTATGGCTTGTTGTAATTTTGCCTGAATTTGCCTGAAAATGTGAATTTCCCAATACTTTTGTACAGTGAAGATCCAAGCATTTTTGCCTGAATTCAGGCAAAAACCTGAAGATAATCATGCCTGAATTGGTATTAAATTGTCAAAATAAAATATTGCCACCACTGATTTAATAACAAAATTGTGAGCACTAAAAAATATAATAATCAGTAATTTAAAGCTTGTGTATTTTATTTTGGTCATGAATTATCGATGAAAATGGCTTGTTTACCTGCGCAGTGCACTGTACATGTGCAGTGGAAAAACATGGATGCACTTGATGTGTGGCTGCTTTAAAATTGGAACAAAAACAATGAAACATCTGAGACGAATGATAAATTGACTTTTGTGTCCAAAAAATATAATCTTGTTATCTTGAAATGAAACAAAAAGGTCTGAATTTGACCATAAATATTGTGATGTTTTAAGCTTTAACCTCATAACTGCTGTACACTATGAATTAATTTGTATGATTTTAAAATGACTCCCAGTCGTAACAAAACGGTGCCTGGTTCCACTCTAAAATTTTGGACTGGGAGCCGCTTTCTGGAGATTTATGGCTCCCGGTCACTGGTCTCTTAAAAAAAAGCTTGAATACATTTTAAAATGTACTGGCTGCACCTATCAAGACATTCCAGTGTATGATACACAACCATTTAATGCTAAGTTATCACATGGTATTGACAGGAAGTCTACTATAATTATGGGAGATGAATCTGGTATACCTTGCCAACGCAAAAAATGAAGCTTCAGCGCAAATTTGCAATTATGTATTCAACCAATCACGTATAAGCTCATTAGTATGCACGACTGTTGCACGATTTTGTCAACAAAATTTTCTGAAAATTCTCTTGAATTTCAGTGCAATAAAAGTGAAAAATATATAGAACCAGACCCATACATCATTAGATACACTAATTCTGAACAACTTTTGGCTGATGGTACTATAAGCTCACCAACACAAAGAGTGAAATTTCCATTTGAAATCGGCTGATCTGCGCTGATTAAGCTTAAGATTTCAAGTCACATCAGGGCGATCAAACTCTAAATTACAAGTTCGAATTTGTACGCAACCAGTTAACGAGAACGCGAACTTAACATTCTGGTTATTGTGTCATCAGCGCAACAAACACGGGGATTCCTCTGCGCAAGGTTCTACGCATGGTTGCAGATTTGATTGACAGAATGTTAACTTATGTCAGAAGACCCTGCCTATGTTACCTTAATGCCCACCAAATATGGTTAAAAAAAAGGCTTCAGCTAAAACATTATTGATCATACATGGTCTTAAAAATTCATAAAAATTAAGCAAATGTTTTTCTAATGCTTTTACTTAAAAATATCTATCCATATATGGATACAAACATAAGCAAATGTAATACAAAATGCAATTGCTGCTATTATACATTTGGAGAAATATTTTGTAATGATATGGACATCTGCGCTGTCAAGACATCTCAATTTTTCATTCTGTTTCAACCAAACCTAGTTATTTTATGCATTGATCAGTCAATAATTTGCTATTTAAACCCTATGATGATCAAGCTGCATTTCATTATTATTTTCGCAATTTGATTGCCTTGCCTGTTAAGTATGGTCTTGTAATGGCTAGCCTGTTAAGTATGGCCTTGTAATAGATGGGTTTATATTAATTCATTCTTTTTTCTCTTTTTCTCATGCATGAGATTTTTAAACCATGATTTATGCCAATTAATGTAAGAGAAAAATAGACATCATTACTGGAAAACCCCTTATTCAAACATAAAACAATCTAATTCAAGTGGACAAGATTGTGTCAGGTGTGTGTGAGTCCATCTACAGTCTTGTTATTTACAATACATCTCTACTTTAACACTAAATACTCTAGCATTTATTGTCTCCTAGCCATTATCCTTTCAGATTCCTTATTTAAAGTAAAATCACATGAACAACTAAAATTGTCAGTAGACCTTGCTTAAACTCAACAATGTTAACTTGTGTGGTTTAGTAACACAATGCACGACTCCAATCAGTTGTTCAAATTTTGAACCCCTCTATGGCCACCAGATTTTTCTTTTAACAATTGGTATATTGTCCCATTTAACTTTACTCATTTTGTCCATAGTCCCAAGTACTATTGGGCAGCTGTTAAATGCAGATAGAAACAGCAAAGCTTATTGACCATATTGCCAACCCTGAGCAAAATGGTTGTGATGGGCTTCTTATTACCAGCATCGGGAGAGGGGCTATATAAATGCTGCTTATTATCATCAGTTGGTTGACATAAAGCATTGCATATTGATGACTGGTGAATGCATCCTTAGTTGTAGTGAGTAGTTGCTGAAGGCAACCCATGTCTTTGCATTTCAGAGTTGTTGTGATACTGCACAACAATTTAGAATAATTGCTACAATGGTCTGTTGTTACCACAGCTGAATTCAATCCAACCGTTCACAATGTGTCCTTGTAACCAAAACGTCATGGTAATTGATAGGGATGGTATTGGCAAGCTTTTTCATTGTTGACAAACCCCCTACAATCGAGTGACCGCCATAGACATTGTCAACAATGTATTTTTGTCAATGAAGCAAAAATGATTTAGGAAGCACTTCAAAACTCAACCAGCGACTGGCGGGCCAACAAGGACTGCAAGTTCTGGCTGGTTGCTATTGGTCTGAATAATGGCAACTAGCCAGAAGCGCCTGTTCTGGGCTCTCAACAACCGCTTTTTTTTTGAAACAGCACCATTTGTGATTGTACATTCTGATTTACAACAATCATAAATAATAATCTGATGACTATTTATTGTGATAGAATTGAAAGAAATTACATAGTAATCAATATGGAAAAATCGTGATAGAATGTAATAAATGCAAATATACTTTAATTGGACACTGATGTATACATATTCATGTTATGACGAGTTAATTATCAGGGTAAATCTCATTACAATGCAGAGATTTCTATTTTTTTAATTAAAGTATTGATCTTATCATATAATTATCTTATCGTATTTTCTGCTCTTGTTGACAAACTCAATATGTGAACAGGCTTGTTGACAAAGAGTGAAATAGCTTTTGTCAATGACATTGTCGGCAAAAGGCTTGTCGATACTAGCCCTAGTAATTAGTAATTGATATATTTAGAGAATAAAAGATGGCGATTTATTGTTTTGCCTGTCATCTATCGTCTCATAATGGATGGGCGTACATTATTTTGAGTAATGGGTGCCCCCGCAGTCACAAATTTGAGTCATTTATAAACCAAAAATGATGAAAATTATTGCCAAAAACTATAAACATTATCATTGGAAAAACATATACCCCTATTCAAACATGAAATATTCCAAACCCAGTAAAGCTGTTCGCGCCGGAGGTGTGCGTATACCTGCATCGCGCCGTGATTTTGAACGCGCGGCTCCACTGCGTTTCACGCTGAACGCACTGTCATCTATCGTCTCATAATGGATGGCCAAAATTCCTTAATAGGAAGTTATATCGCACTCAGTGACTAAGAATCCCTAATCATGATTGCTTCAATATTTTCAAAGCATGACAAGCTTCAGGTTGTGCACTTGCTTGACAATTTTTTTCATTGCAACTTTGTGATCACCACTATCAAAACCAGCTTCAGTCTTGACAGTTGGTGAGAAGAAAACTAAATTGTAGGATCTAAGCTACGCCGGTAGAGAAGGCATGCCCAACTGGTACCCTTAATTTCCATCCAGAACTCACAGAAATTTTGAGTCTAAAATTTGCCTATCTATACTTTGATTAACACTAAATATGCGGGAATTATGAGGCGTTTCTTCATCCTTGAGTAAACATAATCCCAATTACACGCGCGCCGTAGATACTGATGCGCGAATCATACATTCAACACGCGCTGCGTTTCCTGCAGTTGTGTTGTGTTCAACTAAACACACAATTACCTGTATCAATTCACAATGTGAAGAGGCCCGCCTATATAGGTGTTGATCAAAGTATAGATCCCTGCCTTGGGCTCAGCCATTAGTAAATACACATGCACCCACATTAAAATTGTATATTGCCATCCACCACAAACTTCTTGTAAAATTGACATCTGAGCAAAGTTTGTTTTGATCCAGATTCAAAAAAATCATATTTTCAGCATTAACAAATGATACTTCTTTCAAGTGCATGCAACACCAAGAAGCAGAGTTACAAACCTTTGAAGGGCAACATATCAGAATCAAGGTCACCAGCCAAAAATTAGTACCGGCTAAATCTACAAGAATTTTAATCAATATGCTGAATGAAATTGCAATTGTTGCATTTGGAGCTGTTTTTAGGTCACTTTTTTGCATTCAAGTGCTGGTTAACAAGGCCTAAAATTTGGATGAGTGCCAGCTGATCTGTCCAGCACCATCCAGCTTAGTGACAACCCTGGTCAGAATATGTATATCTGAGAAAACTCAATTTTCAAGTCAAGTATCATTGTACATCTGGAAAAATGGTTGCATCAACTTCTTTGAAGTTGAAGAATTGAAAGTTGATATTTTGAAAGGAGTTATGAACATTTTATATTCATGAAATCTCAATTTTGTCAGAATATAACTTAAACATGCATTTTTGCCCTGTATCTTAAAATAAAAATGCCTACTTTAAGGATGATTTGTGGTGGACAGTCACATATAAACTCCCAAGCAATAATTACTCACTTTGCTTTCTGTGCATCTGTGCATGCTGGTTGGATATGTTGTAATCCCTGAAGTACAGCCTCTTGACTGAAAACTGGAGAAAAAAGAGGAGAAAAAAATCAGTCTCTGGTAGTAATTGTGTGATACCTGGGTTGAATGTTTTTTATCTTTCCTTTTTATTATTGAGGCAACCAGCATATCTTAAAAATGTTTTGATCATCTATGAAAGCTGATACCCAAAATAACTCTGCCCAGAAAAGTTGGACAATGCAAACCTTTCATTTAGATCAACTACATCAAGGATTTCACAGATTTCATAACTGAACATCTCTATTTGTCAAAACCATGCCAGACTGACTGCCATCAGATGTCTTAAATGACCAGCTTATTTACAATTGAGGTAGTGGGGTAAAAGAATGCAGTTCTGGGCGGTTGTTCTGAACAATAGCAACCGGTCAGAAATCCCAGCAGTTCCAGGCAGTCAACATTTGGTTGAATTTTGAAGTGATCCCTAAGCTTTTCAATTCCATCCACTGATATTCAACACAGTGCTGTGTTACCTGGATATGGCTGTACTTCCAAACTATTTCGCCTGAGAGACATTCCTGACAGAAATACTCTGTTTTTGCTCAGAGCAAGAGCGCATGTGTCTTTTAATAGCATTACTTAAGTATTGGTTAGAACTTGCTCAGCAAATGTCTTTTAGGAATGAGAAATGTGAGGAAAGGTGTTTGGGTGTGCGTACTCCGGCAACAGAATGATAATTTGACTGAGAATGAGCCAGTCAAGCGCTATTCCTTGCTTCCACACAATTTGACAGAAAAATAAAAGATGCGTATTGCATTGTAGTCAAGTAATATTAGTGTGCAACAGAATGCAGAGCGGGGTACCAGGCATGGCGCCCGAGTGGCACAATCCCCTAACTTAGCCAAATTTTTAGGGTGCAAATAGACCTGTTTTTCTATCTGTACTTTCTTTAATCTATGGTGGTGTGTAACAACCCCATCGTCAATCTCATTCAATCAATCAATGTGCTTTAGTCCCAATACATCACAGACAGGGTTATATGTAGGGGCCAAGATATGACTTTCTATGGATGTGCATGGGTTCCGGATGCCCGAGGTTCACAGTACATATCCAGGTGAAAACATGATTCTTCACAAATCTGTATCTTCTTAATAGGCTAGAAGTGGCAAAAGTTGGAAACCGGTTAAGCGGTGGTCACAACCCGTCGTACGTGCTGTCTGCGTGCAAAAACGTAGGAAAATCGTGCAAAACATACGTTGTCGGTACTGACTCGGTACCGATTTTGGAGCACGCAGACACGACGTAGCATTTTAAGTCCATGAGGAACTTTCTCTGCGTTCTTGCTATGTTTTTCCCACATGTACGATGGACGCACGTGCATCGTACGAACATCGTACGTGCCACGCACGTGCAATGTACGAATTTCCTGAGTCTGATATTTTTTTCAACAGTCACGTCTTCTACCGACGACGCACGATGCACGCTCCGCACGTTGAAGGTACGTGCTCCGTGCCTACCCTGTCATTGACTAGTTCAACAGTTCATTGAGCACCAAGAACTTACGTTCATCGTACAGAGTCGGCAGGTGCTCGGTACCTACCACGTGCGTTTTGCGCACCGATTTCGCACTGATTTGTGCAAGATTTAT
The DNA here is from genome assembly GCA_000969725.1 of Ophiothrix spiculata. Lineage (NCBI taxonomy): Eukaryota > Metazoa > Echinodermata > Ophiuroidea > Amphilepidida > Ophiotrichidae > Ophiothrix > Ophiothrix spiculata. Next base: position 29,699 of record JXSR01S011938.1, on the reverse strand, counting down.
ACAGCTGTCAAAATTTTATCTCCAAAAGGCATAAAAAGATCAAATCAACTGCTTGTTCTCGCCAAAAAGAAAAAAGAAAGTTGAGTTCTTCTCTGTCAAGTCGGTGTTCTGCTATGAAATAGTCCAGGTTACCAAAAGCAACTGTCCCAACTTCCTCTAGATCCATGCACGAAGCCATCATCGCCTTCGTTCACCTCACTGTTGTCTCTCCCTCTATCCATGAAATGTATTATTAACGATTAACATGGACGATCATGACTTTTTTGTGACTGTAAATATTTAATTTTAAGGGATAAGGACATCCATTATCGGATGACATCAGCTAAAAAATGTTTTCAACGTTTTTGACAAGTTAGACATGTTAGGAATACGATGAGAATTCAAAAATAGTAAAAA
>JXSR01S011938.1:4229-26393 GCA_000969725.1 Ophiothrix spiculata | reverse complement strand
TTTAGATAACTAAATTTCATCGGTAATTTTTTGCAAGTAAAGAAGGAAAATGATAATTTTTACATGCCCTGCAAGTTTCAGCCTCATAACATGCATATATTTTTCAAAATGGTGACTTAAAATTTTCCGGGGTTCCCCCCACACCCCAACTTTGACAGCCTACCCTAACCCCACCTTAGGTGGTACCCCCCTAAGTTTGTCATTAAAATGACCACAAAGGATGTAAAAGAGATTCCCAAATGCCTGGAGTCGGTTACTCTTTTGTTTTTATGCTAAAGGGAAGAAACCTTCAGGGGGTTGTAAACACCACCACCCTACTTGGTTAGACGAGGGTTAATCTTATTATCTTTTAATAATACAGGAATTATATGAAATTAGTCTTTTTGACAGACTTATTTTTAATCCTATTTTAACAAGTCAATGAGAAAAAAAACCTCTCAGGATTTTAGCGAACATGCCACATCGTGCTCATGTTTTCAACATTTAAGGCAATTGCACGCACGTACAACGTGCGTGTAAGTAAGTACATCGTACGTGTAAGTACGGTCTCCGTACGATCACATGGCAATCACAGGGAATTTGTACGTTGCACGCACGTTGTAAGCACCGACAACGCACGCCACGTACGATGCACGCACCGACCACAGTCAAGTGTAACTTGCAGAAAACGCACGTACATCGTGCGCAGGACGTGCGTGACTTACAACCTCCCTACGTTTGCTACGTCCTCTCTGCGTTTTTTGAAAAAACGTAGAGAACGTGGCCTCTCGAAAAAACGTACGAACAAAAAAACGCACGGCGGGTTGTGACCAGCGCTTTAGGGTTATTACAAGAAAAGACCTATTATCAATACTTACACATAGTTTGCTTGCTAGCAACCTGCTGCCTCAGTGCATCTAGATGACCTAATAATTTATCTGGTGTAGGATTGCTTTGATTTTTATTGGTCTGTTGTCTGGAATGAGGATACAAATCAATGAAATCTGGTCAAAAATAATCAGTTGTTAAATTAGGCACTTCAATCACCTGTTACGTAATCGGTGAACGAAATCGCTACACAGAACTTGTGTACGTCTGTTCAATAGGTGATTTTTTTTTATTTTACAAATTATTTTCAAGCTCTGCCTGCATGGATCTTCTCAATCTTTGAATATGTTATCAAATCATATTTTTTCCAAAATGTCCTAAAACAGTTTTGAAAAATATTGTTTCGTTTTGGAAATATCGCGTGAGATTTAAGCGATGGTCATTTCAGGAAGCAAGTGAAAATTCAGTGATCAATGCAAAGCCCATAGAAATTCAATGACAAATATTTCCCTTGTCTGAAGGCACCACTTTCGTTGTGATCAAAAAACATGCGGCATTTGGGGTGTTGACGGAAAATGCAAATCGGCGCGCTGTTATACATCAATCGCGTTCGAGATAAAGTTTTTCGGTAAGTTGAAGAGTTCAGCTACCGCTGGGTGCTTGTTGCTTAAAATACAGATACATCGTTCCTGAGATATGGATTTTTAACCAATTCAAAATGTTTTTTCTCCGAAACGGAAAATTATTTTAACAAGCAACATGGGAAATTAATATCACTTTATATCAAAGAATTTTTAAGAATTTTTTCAGCCCATTCATTCACAAACATCGCGCCTAAATGAGAAAGAAAAATTATAGCATAATTCTGCACCTTTTCTTGCGCATTTTTAAGATGACAACTCTTTGTGTACATTGGGGTGAAAACATGTTGACTCAACGGCAGTGATCCATGAAATAAGGAAATCCCATTTTATCAATAGAAAAAAATGAAAACCGCCTAAAATATTGTTTAATATTACACATTTTATCACGCAAAAAATGTGGACCATTTTGTCATTTAAAAATGGAAGACATAGAAACCCCATTTTGTAATTAATAAGATACACAAAATGTCACGCAATATTATCCACTCCATAATTTAAAAATTGAAGACACATGAAACCCCTTTTATCATAAAAGATACGTAAAATGTCAATGAATATGAACCATTTTAACATTCATAAAAAACATAAAATAAAATAAACAAATTTATGGTTAATTTTGTCGTTTATAAAATGCACGTAAAATGTCACATAATATGGCCCATTTTGTCATTATAATCTTGACACAAAAATGTCAAACAATATGGCCCAATTTGGTCGTTTATGAAAACACAAAATATTACAAATTCATGAAATTTGCTGAAATGGCCGTTTCTGGATGTCTGTATCTCCGCGCCCTGGTAGCCCTTCGTTGTAAGTAATAATTAAATCCAAATAAAAGTATATATTTCTAAAAGCGGATTTGCATACTGAACATGATGATGATGTCATATTTGGACCAAAAATGTGTAATTTTGGCCCTAAATTCCAAAAATCATGTTTTTTTAACAAAAATTTCGAACTATATTTACTTTTTAGAAGACCTTACCTTAATTTTGTTCTTACTTTTGAAATATTGCCAAGTTCGGAGATATTGTCAAAAAAATTTGACAAAACATGACACTTTTTGACGTATTTTTGGCACTATTTCAAAAAGTTCAAAACAAAAAAAAAATCAAAAATTGAGACATGCGTTCCTAGATATTGAATTCTTGATTCTTACAAGTATAATAGTTCAGAATTTCACCAAAGCACAATTTAGTTAGCTTTCCCGTAAAATTTGGGATCAAAAACATGATTTTTGAACCTAAAGACCAAAATGACACATTTTGTTTCAAAAATGACCTCATCATCATGGTTAGTACGCAAATCCACTCCCAGAAATATATACTTTTTTTTGGATTCAGCCGTTCACCCATTATGTAACAGGTAACTGAAGTGCCTAATGTAGGTAATTATAATTATGTCATTAATTATGCAAATCAGATGCATAGGTACTTAAAAATGTTTTTAGTACTCAAAGCTAACACTACCAGCAACTTATATGGAAAGTTTGAAGTCAAAATATTGAACGGGTGTGGAGTTCTGTGATCTAGATTTCTGATAACATGTTGGGAAATCAGGGAAATACAGCTAATTAAGTAATTAATAATGTAAATTAGCCATTATATGATGTATAACTCAACATTTTAAGCTATATTCTTGAAGCACATAATGTAAGCAACATACTCTGAAAGTTTGAAGCTTGTACAATAAAAACTTTTAAAGATATGATCAAAAATGTTTGTTGAGACTGTAATATCTTGGTGCCATGCCAATATAAAGAAAATAAAAGAGTTGACCTTTGACATCTGTTCTCCAAAATAGCACTATCAAGCTGCATAAAAACTGTAATATCTCCTCAACAGAAGGTCCGATTTCAAAAATTCAAAAAGATTTTTAAAGCGGAAAGTTCCCTCTTTCAGCATATAAAGAAATATAATTAATTTTTACTTGGATATTTTTGACCTGAAGTGCCTAGTTAAATATTTATAACTGCACCTTGAAATTGTACAAAGATAATTGTACTGCATGCTGAGTGAGGTTGGAGATGTCACACTCAACAGGAACAGCCGAAGGAGTTGAACAACTAAGACTTCAGCACGGGGCTCATTATTATCATTAGCAGTTGTTAATATAAATGCACAACTATTATTAATGAATTTTACAGTGGTGGCCTATTATTTACTTAAAAGTAAATAATAGGCCACCACTGTAATTAACACAGCAAACTGACCTCATAGGTCAGGTCAAAGGTTGTCCTTGCTTAGTGCTCAAAACTCTTATTTTGAAGTAGTTATTGTTGCGAAAGGAGTTCTAGTCTAACTCTCTGTGTATTATATTTTACCTATCTTTTAAAATTTAAGTTGCTGAGAAATACTACTATGTCAAATGAATAAAGAACTTGGCGCACATGAACCCCACCCATAAATTTAATTCTTTTAGCTGTATTTGTTATCCATTTCAACAATATCTTCATAAGATCTGCAATGCCCACTGTACACCATTCTGCAATATAACATCTTTAAAAACCTTTTCCATGAACTACATTTTAGCCACTTTACCCTACTGTCAGTTGTATTTTAGCTTTGAGGAAACCTTTTTGCAGTACTTTTCCCATACAAGATCTTGTTAAGATCTGATCTTGCAAAAGCTCAGAACTTCAAGATTGCTGACCAGCAATTTCTTGGTAACATCTGCTATACCCAATGTACCCATCCTAAAAAATGATATCTTACCTTTGCCGTAACCTTTTAGCTGTACTTGTAGCCCTAACTAACAATGTCTTGGTAAGGTCGGCTAAGTGGCCTTCGTCCTGCAAAGCCCAGTAACTCAAGATTGCCGATGTAAACCTATCTCCATTCTTGCAATTCCGACAAAATAACGGTTTGAGAAGCTCTATTGATGCCCTGCATGGTGAGTATCAAATCAAATCAAATATGGTAATTATATTTATTATGTAGTGTTTGAAATTTGAATGTCATACTTAGATTACCTGTAGAAGCTTGTATATCTAACCATTCAGACATAGGCTTTAAAGCCTCTTGGTGTTGGTTTTTAGTTATAGTCCAAGACCAACATACATAATAGACATATTGCAACTTATAAAATATAGATACCTTTCAAACTGTCATAGTATTAATTAAATCTATTAAAAATAGTTCAAAAACTTGAATACCAAAATATTTACAAGCCTTCTCTCACAATATGAGTGAACACACCACACTCCAATTATTCACAAACATATTTTGTTTGTTAAACTATGTAACTGGGGTCTTATTACCTCTACGATGTTGACTGAAACTAATTTGCATACCTCTCTACGGAGTGGTATGACCCAAAGCATTATAGCACCCCTATAAAATGAAATGGACTAGTCCTGACCTCAGGTCACCAACCGATGCCATTACTCTGTCTCACTTTTTGGAAGCCCCCAAGCTTAACGGACGTAAACATTCTTCCTTTGCTGTGGGGTGGGTCCGGTGAGGGAATCAACATCGTAGAGGTAATCAGACCCAGTTATATAGTTTAACAAACAAAATATGTTTGTGAATAAACTATTACACTGGGCTGATTACCTCTGAAACGATGTTGACTGAAACTAATTTGCATACCAAATGTTGAAGACAACATCAGACTGGCACCTTGTCTGAGGAGGATGGTAGCAAAGTTCCCAGAAGAATGAGGTCAGAAGGCGATCAGGCTAGGCCATAACAATCCAGATAAGTCCCGCCAGGATCAAGAGGCTCACCAGAACAATCAACGTGGGTGAGTAGAGAGACCCGCAGTAGACAAGGCTGGATTGCTGTCATTTCCTGGTGACTGCTCCTGCGTCCTCCCCGGAGCAAAGGTCCGTCTCGCTAACATCGGCGACCACCAGGGAGAGCCGCCAGACCACAAAGGTCTGGGTAACAGGACGGCAAGAATAGGCAAGCGTCAGGAAAAGACGGACCGACGGACCTCGTGCTAAAGCTGATAAAGCTTATAGTAGCACAAGGTCCGGACGGAACACCACAACCGGAGGAGTACCTCATCCGACAGTGATGTCTGTTCTCCAGGCAGACAACCTGCAAGGAGGCCAAAGCCTTCGGAACGTGTACTTCCATAGATAGGCCGTTCCTCTGTCCGTACCCTCTATCCTACATAGAACAGGTAGACTTAAGCTGGGAGAAGAGCTCTGCCCTGCTTCTAGAGGTATGCCACCGTCGTGGTGTTTACGACTACCAGACCCCGAAGGGAAAAGTAGGTTGATGTGGAAGGGCTGTCGCAGTCCACCTGCTGGACCCCAGCGTTGAGCATGTGTCTCCCCAATCGACTCCAACGCATCTGATGAGCGTGATAACTCGACTGAACACTCGGGGAATTGGGACCCCTGAGTCAGAGGGATCATCATGTCAACGCCTCCCTCATGGCCCTCGTCAAAGGGTCCAGGTGGGAGACCGGGAGACAACTGGGGCATAGTGGCTAAAGATGCCGCTGAAACCAACATGCGAAAGCAGCAGTATGGGACTAGGTCCACCATACTCGCCCTATGCCTCAGCACCAGTCGCCATTCTGAGCATAAGCCAGAGTTTGGCGATGGGGACAGCCCCCGTCTCGGCTCTAGGTCCCAGGAACGTGATGTTCTGGGCGGGGGGTCAACAGGGATTTGTTTCAAACACAAGATCCCAGCCGCTGTACCTTGAAGATGACTCGTTGACAAAGACCCTGCGTCCCATGGGTTCGCTACGTAGATCAACTAGTCGTCCAGGTACTGCAGATGTTGACAACCCTTATCCTGAGTAAACCCCGCCAGCCCTGACCACCAGGGTGAAAGCCCAAGGAGAGGTCAAGGGGCCATAGGGAAGGCCAGTCCAGTGGAACGTTCGGTCCAGCAGCTGGAAGAGACGCCAGTGCTGGTCCCAGGAATCCACTGGAACATGCAAGTAGGCATAACCAGTTACCAGAGACAGCCCACTTCCCCAAGATGGGGCACCTCAGGATGACCGAGAGGGTCTCCATCCGAAACCGTTACGGCCCGACAAGCCGGTTGAGAGGCTTGAGATTCCGGATAGGGCGCCAGACCCCATTCTTCTCCAGCAAGGAAGAAGGTGGACCAAACCCCTTGAAAGGAGGGTACATGCACCTTGGTAATAGGTGCTACCACGTGGTGAGTGACCCAAGGTCCCACTGACAGTGGTATCTACCATGGACTTCTCCGGGCCACCTGCCTTGATCTGCTGACGCAGATCCAGGGCAACCATCATAGCAAACATGCGCAACCTCGTCCCCAGCGACGTACTCCTCCCAAATGCCGAGTACTGTGATTGGATCTCTCTAGCAGATGGAAGACGAGAGGCCAGGTCTGCATTGATGACAAGCGTCCTCAGACCGGAGAGGAAGCTTGGGCCCCATACCTCTCGAGGCTGATTGCCCATCAGCCGGCTGAGTAGTAGTGTCGCTGTCCTGACCGAGAGGTCGAGTCACCTCGGTAGCCCAGGTTGACAGCCTGGATACCAGAGGGGCCCTTACCTGCTCTGTCGAGACCAGCAGCTGTTATGCAAAGTCTAGAGGAGAGAGACTGCATAGATCTGGGCTAGCAGTGCAGTGGGTCCACGGGCCACCTGCTCATCACGAGGTCCACGGGCCACCTGCTCATCACCAGAGAGACATCGCCAGGGCCAGCCCCGACAACGTCCCGAGTCTCCACCAAACTCCGGCTGGCTGGTCAACTCCACTCTACCAGTAGCTCTAAGAGCCTCCGAGTCGAGCAGAGTTAGCACCTGAGCAAGGTGCCTATTTCCTGCTATTGAAACAGGCCTACTTGCAGCCAGCGCTGGTGCTGGACAGCTAACGCTTGGGTCAAGACTGGTGAACATTACTGGAATACGACCCCGCGCTTGTCTACGAGCTAGTCGCCCGATGTCCCCAAAGGGAGCGGGTAGTCTGCCCATGTCAAGCCGAGAACCGCACATGAAACTCAAAACTGCTCACACTGCGCTGCCCTGTGTTAGTGCTACACAGCCGCTACTAGCGGCAGGCTGCGCTGGTGAACCTAAACTACTTGGTCAAGTTGGTAAGAGTACCGGTGTCAGGACCAGGTGGTTCAGGCCCGAGGTCTGGCTGCCCCGCTGCTCCGAAGAGAGCAGGCTGCCTGCCTACGGCCAGCTGAGTTCCAACGGGGCAAGCCCCGGCAGCACTCAAGGTTCCTGGTGCACTAGCACTGCAGCCAAGCCGTTGTACTAAGCTGTACCGGTAAGTCTGCGCCATCCTGCCCCGGAGGGCTAGACTGCACAGACCCGTGAGCTGCCCAGCGGACACAGGGTCCACGGGCTGTCTGCTCACCACCAGAGGGACATCGCCAGGGCTTGTAACGTCCCCGGCTGGCTGGCCAACTCCACCCGACCCTGTGGCTCTATAAGCCGTTGAGTCAAGCAGGGCTAGCACCTGAGTAAGCTATCTTCCGATAGGGAAACAGGCTATTTACTCGCAGCCAGCATGGTGCTGGGAAGCCAACACTAGAGTCGAGACCGGTATACACCTTAGGAGCTGGCCCCTGTATTAGCCCGTGAGCTAGCCGCCCGACGTCCCCGAACGGGAGCGAGTAGCCTGCCAGTAGCCCACGGCCAGCTGAGTACCGTGTATGAAACTCGAAGCTGTTCACACTGTGCTGCCCTGTGTAGTGCCACACAACCGCTCCCAGTGGCGGGCTGCGCTGGTGAACCTAAGTTACCCGGTAAAGCGGTGGTAATAATACCCGTGACTGTACCGGCAGTACTCAAGGTTTCTGGTGCGCTAGTTCTGCCCTGTATTGCAGCCGAGGCCGCTATACTAGGCTGTACCAGCACGTCTACGCTATCCTGCCCCGGAGTCACTCCAATAGGGCTAGACTGCACAGACATGTGAACAAGCTGCCCAGCAGACACAGGGTCCGCTGGTTGTCTGTTCATCACGAGAGGGACATCGCCAGGGCAAGCCCCGGCAACGTCCTGAGTTTCTGGTGCGCTAGCACTGCCCTGTAATACTAGGCTGTACCGGCAAGTCTACGCTGTGCTGCCCCGGAGCTACTCCACAAGGGCTAGACTGCACAGACCCGTGAGCTTACTGAGAAATTACTGATAACACAATAATAATCATTACTGATAATAATACTACGAAGATATAAAGAATATATGACAGTAGAATTAATTTATCACCTGTTAAATCATCCTGATCCGCCATGATAAAATAACATTACACTCGACAATGTGTGTTACAAAATGGCGGCCCTTTGTTTACCTTTTTTTTGGCGGGAACAATCCTATAAAACAGAATATAAATCCACATAAAAAAGGATACAGAGCGACCTGGAATAGTCCTGGGTATCCGCTGAATGCTGCTGTATTTTATGTCTAAAATACAGTTAAATATAATCGGGTCTGAACATGAGAACAATTTTTCCAATTGGAGCACGTAACACCACATCCGTTTTGCTTGCTAGCAAAACAAAAAATGAGACAGAGTAATGGCGTCGGTTGGTGACCTGAGGTCAGGACTAGTCCATTTCATTTTATAGGGGTGCTATAATGCTTTGGGTCATACCACTCCGTAGAGAGGTATGCAAATTAGTTTCAGTCAACATCGTTTCAGAGGTAATCAGCCCAGTGTAATAGTTTTGCTATATCTGGACGTCTGAAAATCCCATAGATGGGAGAGCCCAGACTTTGTATACCGGCCCATGTAATGGTGTCGTCAGCCATGGAGTTCAAATTCAAAATCAACTACTGAGTGCCACGATTCGGATGCACATAGAGACAAACATCACAAATAATGCCTTACATGAATGACATACCAACCTGCACGCAAAGCGAGTGTGCATGTTTTCATTATTATGACAAAATGTGGTGCTTCATTGACAAAAACCCCAGTTCTCCTAATTTTGCCTACATGCCCGAATAAAAATGACGGCGAGCCTGGTATCTCCCCTGTAAATCTCTTTAAAAATCCCAATGTATCAAGTCAAGTAACATTGCTAGCTGAAGATGAGGTCTATTTAGAATTTTTCAACTGGTCACAGAATTTGATTAACTGCTGACAGAACACGAGGTTACATGAGGGAATTTTCCAGTGAAAAATGAAATTGAATTAGGGACAAATTCACTGAGCCTTACCTTTCTAATTTTAGCAGTAACACCATACTTGCTAATGCTTCTGGATGGTCTATAAAGAGACAAAAATCAAACCATTTATTGTTGAACATCCTCAATAAGATCTTGCCCATGACTAGGTTTAGTGTTTTTGTCCTGGAATAAGGACCAGAGAGACCAATATTCCATGAATAAATGTTTGGAAAATCAGAAAATTTGATTAACATGCTCATTTTTGTATTATATGTACTGTTCACTTCTCTTGACGTTTTGACATAACAGAAGTAAAATTGTCAGGGTTTTTTTCACACTTTATCAGAGACATTCTAAAAACCAGTCAGTCTTCTGTTCAAGGCTGCCCAGCAAGAAATCTAGCCTATGACCTCGGGTAAACTGAGGCCTTGCATTAAGTAATCATTACTTTGAATGATTTTAAAATTTAAGACAATGATACTCAAAAGAAAGCAGCAAAAATAATGATTTGGTCCAAGGAATTTACACGTAAGTAACACAGATAATGCAATTGGTGGTGCATTACCATGTGATAGTACTTGAGTAACATATAACTTTGCAACTATGATAGATGAATTCTTTCCTTCATGGCCCACCAGTGTCTATATCAGGGATGTAAGTTGATAAGTGCAAAAATTGCAGAAAATTTACAAAATATGCTATTAATAGCATAAACACTATATATTTTATTTACCATTTACAGAAAGTGAAAGAAAATTGCAGAATTCTGCAAAAATGCAGAAAACTTGCATCCCTTTTATAGTTGCTGAGCCACAGACATGGTGGTGGTTTTAGCAAGTTATGGTGATGTGGACAGCAGTGATTGGCTGGTCCTCATATCAAAGAATTGAATATTAATTGGATGCTCTTACATCTGAACCCCTGGATTTAAAGCTTCCTATTATTATTATTACAAAGCATTTATAAAGCCCTATACTAAGAACAGAGCACTGAAAACACAAACAAGAAAGCATCAAAAATTACGCTGAAAAGAGGCGAGTTTTAAATACATGCCTGAAAACAGGCAATGATACAGACTCTCTGCCGTTAGAGGGAAGCTTATTCCACAATTTCGCAGCACTAACATGAAAGGATGAATCCCCCAGCTTGTTTATGAGAGTGTGGAAGGTACAGCTGGTTGGAATCTGAGGAAGATCTGAGACTTTGCCTGCGTTCAGATGTGTTCTTAGCATTCTGCAATAAAACAAATTCAGTTAAGTACGATGGTGCAATGTTGTTGATGCACTTGTTCACATACAGAACAATTTTAAAGCAAATCCTATCTTTGACTGGTAGCCAATGGAGGGATGCAAGCAGGTCTGTCGAGCGTGTGTCCCGTCCACACGCAAAGACAAACCGGGCAGCTTTGTTTTGAAGACTTTTTCACTCAAAATATATAGTCTGAGAGTGACGTAAGCAGAGATGCCAACTTCAAAACTCAGAAAACTGTACTCAGAGAGTCAAAAATCTGTATTTTTCCATAAAAATCTGTATTTTTTTAATATGATGTCAAATATCACTTGTAAATCTCAATCCGAGGGTTAAAAACTGTTATCCAAGCTTATTGCACATGCTTACTCTGTTAAAAACTTCTGGTGTCGTACGGTTTTGGTCAGTTTAGAAGCCATTATAACTCCAGTTCCGTAGCGTAGTAGCTGAGAGTCTCAGGTAGTAGGTTAGCCTTCCTTGTTTACAATTTAATTACAACCCGCGTGTCGTCATACCATCAGCTTTGCATCGATCTAAGAGTTCTGTAAAGTACATTTTGATTGGCCAACGCAAGAGCAAAATACGTATTGATGTACTTAACATAACTTCAAAGCCAATCACACTAAAGTTTACCACGTTAGCTCGGCCATGGAAATAGTACAGCGTAATGTTGGATTCCCTCCTATTAATTTATCGGCACCGGACATAATCTCTTTCTGCAGTCGTTTATTTATGTCTTTTTTTTCCTTTCTTTTTTTTCGTAATCCGTACTATGAATGGCATAAATCGTAATTCCGTATTTGCACAGATTTTCCGTACGAAATACGGAAAATCCGTACCAGTTGGCATCTCTGCGTAAGTTATACCTCTCTGCTTTAATTACACTATCTTCACTACACCACATAGAACATTGTCATCAGACGACTATAGTATCTGTTTCAAGAAAACAAAAAATGCTCAGCTCATGGTTGAGCCCTAAAGCTGGTTTCAGACTAGCCTGTCGTGCTGTCGCACGACCATACGACAGGCAAAAATTTAAAGTGCGCAAACTCGACCGTGTCGCATCTGCTTGCCGCACGACAAGCCGATATATCGATTACCCTGTCGTGGTGGTCGCAACGACACGATATTTTGTGTTGGAATAAATTCAACTTTTCTTGCGACAGACCATTGCGGCAGTATGCTAATGTGTCGTGCTACAGTACGACAACTATAAATTGCAGATGTTTGGTCGTATGCCGCAACGTCGTGTGCCGCAACGACAGCTAGTCTGAAACCACCTTGAGCCTAAAACTCCAATTAATTCAAGTTGATAGGAGGTTACGCTTGATGACTTTACCTCTGTAGTTGAGTTTAGGCAATACTGGAATGAGAAGTTCTACATCAAAGTTGTGCGCATCTAGGAGCTGCCAGACACAGTACTGCTCAAATGTCTCCCAGTCTAGCGTCTTTTCTGTTGACAAAATGCAAAGCATAATATTCAAATTATTCTGAATTAATCACACAATTGATATGACTAAAGCTTTGATAATGGTTTAAGGAGTATTTTCCAACTTAATCTTCATATTACAATACCTTGAAACTAAGGCCTAAAAAAAAATATGTTTGTTTGCCCTCAGCGACCGACCCTAAAAAAGGCAAAAATTAGGGTCGCGATTTTAGTTAATTTTTTTTTTCTTCAAACATGTAAAATATGAAAACTCAATATTTTCGATGTAAAACGTAAAATTTAGCAGTATAAAGTCACATTTAGAAGTATAAAATGCATATTTCCTCTATATAATGACCCCAAATCTTTGATTAAGACCTGCATTGCTTGTTATTCACGATAAAATCCATGGAATGACATCAGTCTTTAAACTATGTGAAGAGTTTAAAAAAAAAAAAAAAAAGATCAACCGACCGACCGACCCAAAATTTTAATTTTTCCACTGGAGGGCAAACAAACAATTTATTTTTTTTGGCCTAATGATAACTCTTACAAGGATAACTACTAAACACACACAATTTCATACACAAAGGACTATCTTGTGGCTGAGTCGTCATTTGTCCCTTTTAAATTAATCAGACAATAATAATCTCCAACCATTTTTTTTAGGTCATTGTTTAAAATCGGAGGTGTCTGTTTTGGGCTGAGAAAGTACTAAAAGTACCAAGGCCCAAACCAAACACTGACCATTTCAAACAATGACCGAATTAAAAGATGGTGCAAAGTTATTATTGTCATTAATAACCGTAATTTTATCTTTACCATCTTTACCGATTTTGACAAAAAATGGATGAAAATCATGATTTCATTTACTTTGCTTCTTTGCCATCTGCTGAAAACATTGATCAATCCAGGCACTGCTTCCATGTTGCATTTAGTCAAACGTGACCTCCATGATAGCATCACCTGCGCATATTTTTGCGATTAAAGCATATGCGCTGTTATGGCAATCACGGTGTACACACAGGTCATTAACAGAAGTCATTAACTGATAATGACCGCGCAGTTATTTGTGTAAAAGTAGAATCTTATCGCACGTTACTAATGCATAATAATGGATCACACTATTGCGAAGGTTAGAAGTATAAACCAAATCAATTAAATAACAAGTAGAACTCGGGTTTACACGATGCGAAAATATGTCCCCGCCGAACGAGGCCCAAATTTTTCAGCCTAAACAATCGACCCCACCCTCTAAGAGCACCCATCAAGTTTCAGGAAAGTGCGACCCTCTGTCTCTGAGGAAATGTAGGTTAACATGTGGGTTAACATTTTCATCACACACACACACAAATGGAGCCCATTTTATAGTCCCCTTTTTCGAACTCGTTCGGGGGGGGGGACAACTACAGCAAATTCTGGCTAAGCATCTGCAATTAGGATATGCCCTCGCCATCATCATGCAGAAGCAACACAGAATAATCAATTTTCACGCCATTACAAAATCCAACTTACCTAATGTTGGTGCTACAGTTTCTTTTTTGAAAATGACTAAATTCCCCTGGAGTATGTCACATATTAAGTCTTGAAGCTGAAACACAACAAACAAAACTTCATGTTAATTACAATTTATATTTGAGTGGTGCTCTGGCAAAATGAGCGTAAAGTCACAATTTTCGAAATTGAGTTTGACATGTTTTAATTTTCTATAATCTCAGCTTTAGAATGATATATAATATGTCATACTTTCTTCCTACAATCTTCACTTAGACATCGAAATTCAAGGCGGTTAACTCAAAATCTGGCAGTAAAAAATTGTCGCAAATCGATTTTAAAGTTTCTGATTACTAGTATAGTGTATGATAGCAAAACGCGATCAATTCCCCGTGTATAACTACACTTCCTTCAAAACACGAGGTATAGATAAACACTTATGAATTAACGCGTTTAATGTCAAAAAACAAAACTTTCACATCACATTTTTACTTTAGCAGGCATCTATTCAAAATCTTCAATCGCGACTTTCCGCTCATTTTGCTAGAGCACCACTCATTTATATTTATTTGTCTCGTCATGCTGAGTGTATGTGACTGCAGCTTTAAGCAGTGGTTTCAACACTATTTGTTGTCCCTGTTTGTTCATGCTGTACAAGAAAATATCAATGGTGCTGGTTCGCATCACACAAGGCTACAAGCTGAGTGTGATATGAACCCAAACCATTGATTTTCTTTTGTATTGCATGAGAACAAACAGGGGGTTTACACTATTCTACACCGTCACGGATCAACAAGCCGACAGAAGATCACCCGGCCGGATGATGCTCCTTCGATGAGGAGCGATATTTTAGCTATCAGAAACGTAAGTCCAGTTATCAAAATTTATTATAATAATTTGCCATTTGGAACACTATTCTAGTATTCTATACTGTCACGGATCAACAATGCACCAGAAGAACACACGGCCGGATGATGCTCCTTGGATGAGCGATACTGTAGCTATCAAAAACTGAAGTCCAGTTTCCAAAATTTATTATAATAATAAGCATTGAAGTTACGGGAAAAAAATTGGTGAGCTTAAAAATAATATGATAATAATATAAAGTTGAATAATAATAATAAAGTCACAAGAATTTTTGACGACAGATGATTTTTTCTGGCAATATTGAATAATGAAATACAAATAATTAAATGAGCCAAATTCTCATCAGCACAATAAAAGTTCCCAGGAAGGTTTATTTTTTTCTATACCCTGGACAGTGTGCGTTGAAGATAGTCTCTCATGCATTTGTAACTCAACAGCATGTTCCAAAAGCAATACAAGTTTAGACTGGTTAAAGAGCTGTATTATATGAATTTTCCTTATCATATGGAGGATTTCGTATCACAAATACTTTGATGTTTAAGGTCAAATAGATATACATACCTGCCAACCTGTAAATGTGTAAAAGTAGACTTTGCAACCCCAAAAGTAGATTATTTCACTAAAAAGTAGATTTTACACACAAAAGTACAAGAAGATATGTAATTTCAGAGATCCGGAAATCTGATTTAGTAAGATTTCTGCTGTCATAAGCCTCAAAAATCTTACTAAATAAGATTAAATCTTACTAGTTGGCAGGTATGGATATATCTTTCTCAGCTATTAGCTAATGATATTGTTTTCAACTGAGTGATAAAAGCATGTACACACACACAGATAACTATGAACAAATTATGCTTTGCCGGGTATGCTTTTGAGTTGTTTTTAATCATAGTTACAGAATTTGTGTACACTTCAAATGGATAAATTTGTTGCCACCTTTATCTGTATCAACTCACGATGTGCAGAGGCCTGCGTATTTGGTGTTGATGAAAGTAGTGTCACATTCAATGTGGTAGAGCCCTATTTTGTAAGACTATCGAGAGATAACTTTAATACCCACCTGTGCTGAGTCTATACAGGATACTACTGTGTTTAGCAGGTCTGTGCTTTCTATTGATGAATCTGGAAACTAAATAAATAAAGAAATAGTCAGTGGTACTGCCATTTTCAACCTAGTAATGAAACCTCGGTTGCATTCCAGAAATTTTTGCTTTGCTTTTTCTCTAATCATTCTCCTTTTGTGAACAAGTAAGCTAGTCAGTCAGCATGCACAACTTTTGAATATGGTTTTCAACCACATGAGTAAAACCATCATCTCTAAAACAAGTAAAACAAATCTGAATCAGTATAAGAAGATATTAATATTGAAGTTTAGTGGTTACAATGTGTCAATAGTTAATTTGCTAGGAGTACTGGATTTCTAAACAAACTGATATCAAATTTTTATCATTCTTAAAAAATACAAGGCAAAGTCAGAAAAAAAAATGAATGGTCGCAAACATGTTGCTATCATTAGGTAACCTATAAGTTTTAAGTATTTCATCATAAGTTAAACAAGTAATCAGCTATTATTATTTACTGAATGTCATGACAGAAATTGAGCCATATGCACTTTTATTATTGGTTGTTAAAGCAGAATCGACAGCACAATCCATGTGTTAGTATCGAACTGGATCACAAAATATGATATAGATATTGATATCAAGGCAAGAAACATGAATGTATCTTCTACTTACTTGTGTATATATTGGAGTAACTAAGTGACAAAGTAACCTAACATCTTCATCTTGACATGCCTGGAAAAAAAAGACAAAATTACAATGAGAAATCGTAATCAACACTTCTTATATTTTACAATGTAAGATTTTCGAAAACAATATCAATGATTCTTATGTTTTAAAATGTAAGTAAGATTTTCGAAACTTCGACATTTTAACTAATATTATGAAATCATTGTCAATCTTTATAGGGTACTAACTCATCCAACATCATAATTTCTTATACCACTTTTGTTGAACAATTGAAGCATCAGGATTTTATTTGAAAATATTTTGAGTCAGTCCAATACCATGAATCAGAATAACTATAGGCCACTCGAAAATTTATTGGACAGTGAAAACAAAAACCCAGATTGCAGGGCCTCATTGTTTGTATTGCAGCCCCATACCATGGATTTGTGTTTACCTTGTCCAATAAATTTGTCATGTGAGTGCAAGAACGTCGTATCTGCAATAGCTGCCTAAGTTATATTTATTAAACACCTTGTCACAAGAATGTGAAAAATCCCTCAAAATTTCCGTCTTATGTCAGTGGCTCTTGAAATGGTTCTTCAGGTGATGGTGTCACCTGAAGACACCTGAAGAACCATTTCAACCGTCACCTGAAGAACCATTTCTAGAGCCACTGATCCAAGACTGAAGATTATACACTGTGCAAATCAAAATTTATGACAAATATCAGCTATTGCAGATACGACTTTCCTGCACTCATATGTCGAATTATTGTTTTGCCTATAAAGCCTACCTTAAAGTCTTTGACGAGACACGCTGACAGGTCACCAGGTTCTGTGTTCTTACACACCTCCTCGTATACATGGAGCTTGCTTTCTCCTGGTTTACTACTGTATATTGGAAGACAAAATTGATCATATGGTTTATATGGAAATAAAAATGAAAAGCATTGCTCTTGAACTATTTCAAGATTTGATTGAATTAAAAAACATTCTGAAAAATCACAGCGAATGTATGGAACATATTTTCTTGTATATATATATACAAGAAAATTAAAAAAATAAGCATCATTCAACTGTCATACAAGTATAATGATTTCTTGTGTATATATAGCATTTGGCTTGGGCATTCACAAAATGGTTTTTAGGACCATATCCTGAATTTTTTTCACTCATAATTCATTTTCTCCTTGTTGATCGAAAAGATCAAAAAGTTTGTGTTGACTAGAAGTTCAAATTGAAGCTGAGAAAATGACATTGATGGTGGGCCATTTTGTATGCCAAGTGTATCATTTACTCCACGTCATAAGTTCCTACCAATGATTTCTACGTGCTTACAGATGAATTAAGTTAATGTTTTTCTGATAATTTTTGGCACACAAACCAAGTCCCATCGATTTGTAGTCGGAATGTATCAAGTTCATTATTAGGCGACGCCGACTTTCAAAGAATGATCAATTTAAAAAAATTACCACTGAATTCAATTCTTGTAATTGATCAATTCCACATAGAATGCCATCATCAGTATGAGTAAATGAGTACAGGGTCAGTGATTACTGTTATACAATATTTGACAGGTCAATAATGATATTGTGTGCCATTACATTGAAATTGAATAGCCCACGCTGTGGAGCTAATCCTAGTGTTATTGATCCCGGCTACTAGTGATGTGTATTTATGGTGTTTGTGGTTGTACCCTCAGTGTGTCATTCAGGAATTAGCAAGACTTGAATTCAGGGGTAATTTTTTAAAATCAACCGTTTTTTGCAAATCGGTGTCACTTGTTGGGGAATTTGATACATTCCGACTTCAAATCGATGAAAATGGTGTGCCAACAATTATCAGAAAAACGTTAACTTAATTCATCTACAGGGATGTAGATATCATGGATAGGAACTTATGACGTGGAGTTTATTTTTGCAAACAGACAACAAATAATCAAAGGTCTCCAGACATAATATCAGTTCGGCGGAACTCACAATTCGGATATGTATCTGAATTTGGAACAAATCGATAGCGCAAGCTGGCAAGTACATGTAGAACATCTTTCTTGCATCAATATGATAAATGTATCTGTGGAAATGTACATATCCATCTGTGCAATTCCAGCGGGACAGCTTCGAAACATGTCCTGATAGCTCCTTATCACAGAAGGCAAAATAATTTGACCAAAACTTTCTTATAATTTAGATGACAAATGATGATAATGTTATTGACTTTTATACATACCGGTATGGTGCGCGGCGAAGATGAATATTAATTTCAGCTGATATCCCGTTTCAGCTGTTTTTAATCCAAATTCGGATACGTATCCGAATTGTGAGTTCCGCTGAACAGATATGCTTACCTTGAATGTAAATAATAGAGCAAGTTGTAGCCTATTTTGGTGTGTTTCCCATACATTAAACACACTAATGTTAACAGCTGCAGTGGACAAGAATCTTCTTCTGTGTCTTGACTTACATTCCTACAAAAACAAACATTACAACAGGTTCAACTTGAAAATTGAAATTATAAATATGTGCTTAAAAATCATGATGTCATTGATTGCAGTACCCAGTGAGGGTGAGGTACTCGGTTGTTGAATTTAGTATCCCGGATTTGGAACTTGATTTTACAGATTTACTGATTTTGCAGGAACTTGATGTGCCTGTCTGTGGAAAGTTACAATTTTCAATGGCTTTGTTTACATTGGAAGACATCTATGCTTCTTTTAACCATTGATTGATAGATCATTTAGCTTTTATTTACATGAGAGAAGTGAATAAGTTATCAGATTTTTTGCGAATTTGATCACAATTTTCAACAAATTTGGCATCGCCCATTAACTAAGAAGTCAATTACAGATAGATTACAACTTGAATGTCTGATATGTTGGTCAACATAAGTAATATTATTGTTTGAATCTTGGTTATTGGAAAAATTATGACTAAACGGAAAATTAGAAAACAAAACAAGGGACATCAAAATCAAAGTGAATTTAAGGCATATTTAATGGTTTTAAACTTTTGGGTTGGCCTGGGTCAGCGGTACAAATGCACGGTCAGGATGGTCAGGGTTCAAAGGGTTAATATTGAAATTACTTACCTAAAAATTACATATACTGGTTTTCCTAATGAATCTTCCATTGTCCTGAAAAATAATGACAGAATATTTTGCAATAATATCTTTACGAACCAAGGTATTCAAGGGAATAAATACTCCGGACAGATATTGACCTGATCTTGAAATAATAAATATTCAAAAGAAATAAGCACAAAATTAATAATGTTTATTTTCAGTGAGTCATTTATTCATAAAATATATCATGCTACCAAGTAACCTTACTACCAAGTATAGTCAGAAATCTCTGAAAATCTTTGAAAAATGCATGGATGCAGCCATATTGCAATCAACAGGACTTATAAATAAAACATAATGTCATAATATAATATTTTCTGAAGGTCAAGTTCTGTTCAATTTAGAATACGGCCAGGTTAATTTATAAATTAAAATTCTGATAGCTATTTGAAAGGGATGAAAAACTGAATAGAATAGGGGTTCAAAACTTTTTCTGACATTACGCCACAAAAACGAGAAAAGCGTGTGGTAAAGCATAAATGCACATCTCCCTTATGGCTAATTCTTTAAGAAGTAGAAGCGCCACATTTGACGTGTGCATCTCAAGTTGAGAAGCCTTATTACAACAGAATTTATACAGTCGGTGCTGCTTAATCCGGATCCTCTTAAAAGGGATTTTTGGTTAATTGACGTATTCAGTTAAGGAACCGTTTTTTTATGTACAAAATTGACCTGTTAAGCAGGACATTCCTCCTGATAAAGAGGATCATTTTAGCAAAATGCATTAATTTGATGAAAATTTCTTAAAATTATGGTGATAAAGTATAATTTTATGCAAGTAAATTGCAAATACAGGACAAAAATCTAAAACCACTATCCCAAATTCTGTTGAAAATCTCAGCAAAAATCTCAATCTAGGAAGAGGTCTCTAAATTATTTCAATGTGTCCACTTTTTGTCAGCTCAAGAATTAAGTTCATATTTTAGTATGGAAACATCTCACTTATGGCGATTTCTTTATTTTGCTTATTAAATCGGGACAACTGGTTAATCGGGATATTTTTGCTACTCCCAAGATGTCCCAATTAAGCAAAGTTAACTGTGCTTTAGTAAACAGAAACTTTTTGTCTCAGACTATACTCTGTAAATTTTGAAGTTTGCAACAAACAGCCGATTAACTCACATTTACCAATATGACCATACGGGGAAGTAAATTAGTCCGTATTTCTCAAATCATAAGAATGTACCAAATCTTGCTGAATATTCAAATAAATTTATTTACAATGTCTGTCCATGTGTTAGTAATAAAATTTGCCCCCCAAAATACAAAAATTATGAAGAATTCACGTAAAAATAATATGCAATGATTACTAGTCTCTTAAACAATACAAAACCATCAGTTCACAATGTTGTAGCATACAAGAGATATGCTATGGATCTTGTAACAGAGTCTGATTGCTTGTTGCATACTTCAGGTTTATAGAGTGTATATATAGCAGAAGTACTTACTCTTGTGAGATTTCTTCCGGTAAGATTTCTCCCGACATATGGTGATCATATAATAATGTGATAAAACTAGCTAATGGACCCGCTGTGTCACTGTCAAAATCATTCTGCAAAAAGAAATTCAAAGCAATTGCATTAAAAATCAATCCCTGATATAATTGGTGTCACACATTGCAGCTAAGGCTTGGGACTTTCCGGGAAATTTGCTACCCCGGTACCAGACTTATTTTCCGGTCGGGTACCCGGGTATCCAACCGTATTGACAATTCAGCATTTACAATGTTAGAACGGGAAGACAGGTCCACTACAACCATATGATGTCTCAATTACACGAAAAATTATATTTTTCGTTGATTGTGGTTGTGATTAATCATGTTTACTTCAATCAGATGATGATTTTATCATAAATTTTTGAACAGAAAATTTTTTGTTCGAAATTCTATGATTTTTATTTTCCAGTTCGGATAATTGGTCAAGAGATTTTGTACCTGTGTAAGCTCATGACAGGTGGGTACCAGTGCAAGGCCCTATTGCGGCTATATTTTCCATTAAAAACTATCAAGATGCAGTCTTGCACCAAAAGTTCAATTTAGTATAGCTGTTTTTGAATGACTCTTGAAACTCAATTCATCAATTGCTAAACTAAGAACTTTAATACACAATAACAGTTACAGGCCAAACAACAATTATTTGGACATTGTAAACAAAATGCAGGATACCAGTTGTATTTCCCTATCAAAAATAATTTTGCATTTGTCCGAATTTCCTGACCGTTCTCGGCTTCAACATGGACCAGACTCGGATATTGCTGTCCGGAATGTCCATATTGTCAAAAAACACGACTTTATGCATCCGAGAAACACTTGAGTAACCCTCCGATATCGGTCCGATCCTCCGACAAGCAGGCCGATTTTTGCACAGACAATGAAATTCAATAATCGGAGGGTACTTATATCGACTGTTAAATTAATTGACTGCTTGATAACAATGGCCTCCTCAAAGACCCACTTATATTTAATGAGCTGTAATCGATTGGAGTTTGCTAGATTTTATCAAAAATAGATTTTAGTTTCCGCTAAGCAAAGTTAACCAAAATCACTTATGAGATGCCAGTATTTCGATGCAGTAGCCTCTTTTCATGGCTACCCGCTATATTCGGGTTAGGATATTATGCTCAATTCTGCCATTGAAACTAGTGATTTCCTTCCATGTTCATCACGTTTTGTGCATATTTATTATAATACCATGTACATGATTGTTGACTAAATATTGGTTTGTCGGTCTGGTTTTTTGTTTTATTTATTTTATTCTCAAGAATTTGTGAAGA